>MU186188.1:169-22952 GCA_016904865.1 Pissodes strobi | reverse complement strand
CAGGTAACCCATCCGGTCCAATAGCTCTGTTTCGCTTTATTTTTTTTTAGAGTTGCCCAGATCTCAGATTCTGTAAAAGGAAGGGCACAAAAGAAATTTTTCGGTACATGCACAAAGGATTCCAGGTGTCCTCCAGTGGAAAACACAGAACCAAAATAAGACGCAAACACATCTGCAATGCTTTTAGTGTCCGAACAGAAAGCATTATTGTAACAGACTTCTGTTGGAATAAAATCTTCATTTTTATTTGACTTGACATAAGACCAGAAATTTTTGGGGTCACAGAGCAAGCTAGCTGCAACTTGCGTCATGTACCTTGTGTGCGCCTTTTTTATTTTACTTTTTATTAGCTGTCTAAGATCTTTGTATGCCAGTAATAAGATGTTCTATACTTTTTATATTTTTCAAAGTATGTTTCTTTTCTTGCAATCAATTTAATGATATCACTACGCGAAAAAGGTTCTCCCAACTTGGGTCGACCGTCGACATTGGAACACACTGAACAAATATCTTATGAAGTTTTTTTATAAAATTCAGTAATCATGGCATTAACATCACAGCACTCATAAAGAGTTTTCCAATCCCAAGTTTTGTATTCTGCACTTGTTCACATTCAGCCCATTCATGCTTACAATTAGGTACACACTACTGACCATGCAGGATAGTGCCGATCTACTGGTAACAGGGAGTCATAATCAGTTTCCACTTTGGAGTCAAGTTTGATCCAGTATCTCATAAGTTAAAAGATGCAAAATGGCTGAGTATGGAAAATAGGCGCAAATTACATTCATTAGTGTTATTCCATAACATAATTTATAAAAATTGTCCTCCATACCTAACTAACAAGATAAAGTTTAGAACGGACGTACGTAATCTAAATCTAAGATTTAGGGGACTTATCACCCCACCACCTCACAAAACCTCATTGTTTCAACGAAGTTTTACCTATAATATATATAAACTTTACAATGGTCTGTCAATAAACCTAAGGTCAGTGAGTCCATCTGCATTTAAAACTCTTCTAAAAAGGAGTCTCTTGCGGCCCCATCTTTCTGCGGTCCCGTAGAGGGTATATTTGATGTGTGTATACATTACTTTATTGTTTATTTATTAGTCTATTAGTTTTGAGCGAATTACATAATTGGACAGGATTCCTAGTTTAAAATTATACTAAGGGGGCTGAACTTTGATCAATTTTTAATTGTTTTCAGCTCCTTTTTTGCAATTTAATTTCTTAGACTAGTCTTAATATCAAATGTATTTTTACTTTTTGGTTATTGCAAATAAATATTATTATTATGTAAATAGGGGCTAACAATCACCAAATCCAAAAGGAAGCCATTAACATTACGCACACAATTTACCTGTAAAAAACTTGTATATGTTAAGAAACTCTTAAAATCACATATGCTCATTAGAGACGTCCAACACAAGATCATTCAAATTAAAATCTTCCAAAATTATACAATCGCCATTTAAAAGATTTGTTTCAACACAGTTATAAAATCTTCTATACCTACATATCCAGTTTGGCACCAAGTACAAAATATACAACCACTATATAAATACACTTTTTCTTCAAACGTCAGTAAATCCGTCATTACTCGACTATGTAGGCGGCCGTGAAGTTTCGCTTTTCCTCCGCCGGAGCTTTACTTTTCACTTTTCCGCCGGCGGAGGTAAAAGTGTTGTCATAGCAACATAGATACAATACAAACAAACAAAAAAATAAGCGTCAACAACTCAAGATTTATTAAACTACAATTTGTATTGATCACTCAATTTGTGACTGCATTTCTAAAAATCACTAATTTAGGAACAAATTGGTTATTATTTAATCGAACTTACTCAATAACTGCTTATCAATACGGAATTAAAATGCAATCGAAGACGCAATTTTAAAAATATAATTATTGTTGACAGTGTCCACTGACAGCTTTATGTTACATTACTATAGCAACAACCTGAGCCTATTCACCGACACCGCACCGGTCTAAGCCGCCTTGCAAACCCACTTAATATAATAATAACCATTATTACATTATTACTATTAAAAAGAGACGTTTTTGCATTAATTTGTCGACATTTGAAGAAAAAACAGCATATTTTATTTGGAGGAAAAGTTACTTTTCATGGCTTGCTCTCTATTACCAGCCTCACTCCGTTCGGATGTTAAACACGAGCGCGCCATGAAAAGTATTACTCCATATAAAATAATATACTATTCTATGGTTTACAGTAAGTCTTACACATAGCACTTCAAGGTCACTTTTTTATGGCAGTGGCACACACGCTAAAGGGAGACCCTATGGCGCTCGACGAGCGGTGTGTGTGCGAAGATTTTGATTGACACGGCTCTTGAATATTTGTAAGTCGTAAGTAGTGGGAAACAGATGTCCTGGGAGTGAGTTCCACAGTGATGCAGTGCGCCAGACAAAGGAGTTATTGTAAAGCGATGTTCTAGGTGTTTCCAGTTGTACGACGAACTGGTGCGCTCTTGCCGTCTGTCGTGACTGTCTGACAGGAACTGCCAGGGGCGGGATGAGGTGGACCAAATCCTGGGAACATTTGCCGTGAAAGTATCTGTAAAACAGAGATATCTCGGCTACATGTCTGTGGTGTTCCAGACTATCTAGATTCCGGGTTAACTCTGGGTCACCGACGAGACTCACAGCTTCCTTCTGAATGGAATCCAGCAGCTTTAGGGTGTGCTTTGGTGCGGCCCCCCAGATATCTGAGCAATATTCTAAGTACGGTTTTATTTGCGCTTTGTAGCAGCAGCTGCTGCGCTGTATAGAGTTTTTTGTTGCGAAATAGCGCACCCAGCTTCTGGGAGGCTGATTTTGCGATGTTAGCAACATGGTCTTGCCAGGACATATTGCTGTTGACCGAGATATCCAGCAGTCCGATTGACGAGGATGAAGGAATGATCGACCCTGCCATAATGATGTCAGGGCCCGCTGTATTGGCCCTCTTGGTAAACGTGACTGCTTGGGTCTTTGCTGCATTGAACTGGACCAAATTTCGGTCGCCCCAAGTTTGAACTTTCTCCAGGTCTTGTTTAATTGCTTTAATCTGCTCCTGTCTGCGGTGATGAGTCTCAGCCGCTGGTAAGGGTTTTTCTGATCTAAAGTGGGAGACAAGGGTACTGTCATCTGCAAAACTGTAAACAGGATTATTTGTTTCGGTCAGCAGGTCATTAATATAGATTAGGAACAGAGTTGGTGAAAGTATTGCGCCCTGAGGCACGCCCGCGTTGATGGTGAGTGTGTCCGAGATGTGTCCATCGACGGCAACGTGCAGAGATCGGCTCTTAAAGAAACTGGCAATCCAGCTGCAGAGAGAGGCTGGAAGTCCGAAGGATGGTAGTTTGTTGAGCAGTCCGTCATGCCAAACTCTATCGAATGCCTTTGAGATATCCAACGCAATCGTTCGAGACTCTTCGTAGTTCTCAATTGCCCTACTCCATATATGAGTGGCATAGGCCAATATATCTCCTGTCGATCTCTCTTTGCGAAAGCCGTATTGGTTATCGCTGATTATTTTGTTGTTCTAGAGGTACTTGAGTAGTTGCTGATTGACTACACGTTCCATGACTTTGGAGATTATTGGAAGCAAGGCAATTGGACGATAGTTTGAGGGCGTGGTTTTCTTGCCTTTTTTTGGAACAGGTTGCAAGTTTCCAAGAAGATGGGTAAATCCCTTTTCCGTAAGACAGGGAAAAAAGCCTGGAAAAAACGGGTGTCAGTTCGTTGGAGCAGTTCTTTAACACGATGGCAGGTATTCCGTCCGGTCCTGATGCCTTTTACGTATCTAGATTTTTAAGGATTTTGCGAATATCACGGTGATGAAATTTGAGTTCTGCCATGGTATGTTGATGTTCCGATATGGTCAAACATGTGACATTCTTGCGCAACTAAGTTTTGTTTTTGCTATTAAATTTCCACCTCCTTGTTTTTTCCTCGTTAACACCTGATTTCTGTCATTTCTGAATATAATTCTATCATTATTAAACTCTTGGTTAAATACCGAACTATTAGGCATTAGTTTTAATGCCTCTATAATTCTGATAGTACAAACTCATCACTTCTAGGTGATTCCTAGTGGAGTCCCCCGAGTGGAAAAATCTGAGTCACCAAAACCAGTCTGCCCGTCATTTATATTGTCAGTATTTGAGTCATTACTGATTGAGTCAGTCAGATCAGATTTGAAAACTTACCATTAATATCACCACCATTATCCAATATCACAGTCCCAGAATTTGCACTCAGTGTCTCTCCGTTTAGTACACAATGGCCAGCTATGCTAGATGTTTTAATATGAATTAAAGTTTTTACTCTCATTTTCATGCGATAGCAACCGAGAAACACCAATATTGCTCAATTTTTCACCCAAATTAGCGCACATACTAAGATACATAACACAATTTTTATTAAATTTATTTTCATAGTTTAAGAAATCACTAAGCTTTCTATTATAATTTAGCACTTTCTTTGAATGAATTAAATTTTTTATAGATGGGGATAAGAATATGATGTTTGTGTTGGTGCAGTCCTTCAGCTTCTTATTAATACAACCAATCTTGTGTATATACCGGCTGCTAAGTCATTTGCTCCACACCCAACTATAACAAAGTCTTTTTCAATGAAATTCTGCACCAAGCTGTATATATTCTCAATCACGCATTCTTGTCTAGCATTAGTCTTAATAAATGATTGTATTTTAAAACCTTCACCACTACAGACTATCCAAATTTCTAACAGGTTTATCTCCCAGGATCAAGAAGATCTTCTTTAAGTTATTAGCAAGGAAAACTGCCATCATCCATGCCAACATTATCATGTTCATCCTGAAGTAAAATTGTGGGAGAGTGGTGCATCTTGAGCTCATGCTTCAGTTTTCCAATTTGATTGGAGTAAGCCTGATTATCAGCGTCAAGTGTCCTTATTGAGGAAATCATGTTCTCATTTAAGTCAAGCAGTTCCTTTATTTTATTTAATTTTTAAGGCCGCTTATTTTGTCAGTATGTTAATTTTTTTTTCCAGGATTTCCTGCTGCCCAGACCACCACAAGACCAATTTTTTTTGGCTTTTATTTGGGCAACAATAGAATTTGGCCACCATCTCCTCTATGATTAGCAAAAACGAAAGACGTTTTGTATAGCTGCAGATTCTTGAAATAGAGTGGGTAGTGCTAAAACTCTTTTCCAATTGTTTGGTTCTCTAACAATAGAATTTAAGTGTTTTATTGTGATAAGATAATCCACATAAACTTTTTTTTTTACACTCAGACGAAAACCCGAAACATTAACATAAGTTAACTAATGTCATATTGATGTCCTTATCTTCTCAGTCAAATATCTCTTAAAACAACATCCTGAGTTCTTAGGAAGTGTGAAATCTTCCTAAGCACCGATTTACGGTTCATGTTACCTGTAGCTTTGCTCTTCTGAATGCCCATCCTGAGACTGATCCTTTGGGAGGTTCATGTAATAAATATCGTTGCAGTATTTTGTGGCCAAAACTATGGCTTGTATGTTTGGACATATCTTTCTGATATTTTTTTAGACTTACATTTACTATCGTTACATAATAAATGTTAATTATTTGAAATGTAATTTAAAAGTGAACCATTTTGTATATTCATAAATAAATATACCCTGTTATTGGCCGTTATTAGCTAAATTAGGCATCTCATATTTTTTTATATAATAATAATAATGTGTTATACATACATTCCAAGAGAAATATATTTCACATAAAAGAAATCGCGTCAGTCTTGACAACACTATTCAACAAAAGACAACTAATATTATCTTATTCCAATTTTACATAGCTTGGACATCATCCAGAAAATCGCCAAAAGAGTAGGGCTCCATTTCAATTAACAAACGCTTAACACTACCTTTAAATACCCTGAGGCTTTCTATTCTCTTATTTTCATTTGACAACTTATTAAATAGTCAACGGCATGCGTAATATGGGCTTTTCTCAGTGAGTGTTAAACGATGAACTGGATAATTTACATTTAAAGTCCTTGTATTATATTCATGACCATTAAGCAACTCAAGACTATCTCTATTTTTAAAGAAAGACATAAGTGATTCATAGACATATAAACCATTAATTGTCATTATGCCTTCCCTCTTAAAAACACCCCTACAACTACCTCGAAATTTCATTTCCTTAATGCACCTAAGAGTTCGTTTTTAAATAACAGTTTTTGTATTTGACTACTGCAGCCCCAAAAGATAATTCCGTATCTCAAAATTGACTGAACGTTTGCAAAGTACATTATCTTCTGGGACTTAATTTTTTTGTTAAACTATTTATATGATCAGACCAATCCATCTATTTCTACACCCAAAAATCGTACACTTCCTGCAATATTTATATCTTGGCTATCAAGCTCCAAAGTATCAGGTTTCTGTGCCCTATACATAACTTAGTCCTAAATATAATTATATTAGTTTTGTCCTTGTTTAAAACAAGTCTGTTTTGTCCGAACCAGTCACCAGCCCTGACAAAAACACTCAAGGCTCTTTCTTTAATATCGTCAATATTTTTTCCTCCAACAATCAAATTTGTGTCATCGGCATTACATGTAATACATTTCCTTTGCCCTTCCCCAATTAGATATATGTCATTTATATAAATAATGAACAAAATAGGACCCATAATACTGCCCTGAGCAATTCCCAAGTCACAAGTTTTAGTGTCCGACAGATAAGTTATTCCATTACTTGATATTTTTATTATCTGTTTGTGGTTTAGTAAGTAGGATTTAAAAAGGTCTAGAGCATATCCCCTAATGCCATAAAGCTCCAACTTTTTAAACAACAACTGTCTATCGATGCAATCATATGCCTTAGACAGATCCAAACATATCCCGAGTGCCATTTCATTAATGTCTAGGTGTCTGAGTATTGCCCTTGAAAACATGTATATTGCAGTTTCAGTTGATTTTCCAGCTGTGTACCCATGCTGATGGCTATTAAATAACTAGCACTTATTAAAAAAGTGAACTATCCTATTGCAAATTGCTAATTCAAACAGTTTTGAAAAACCGGGCAGGAGACTTATAGGTCTGTAATTCTCAAAAAGCTCTGGATCCCCATTTTTATGTATAGGTTTTATCGAAGCTAGCTTTCTTTAACTGGTCTGAAAAAACACCTCGATTGAAACATTCGTTGATTAAAAATAACAACACATCCTTAATACAAGGCACTGACAACTTAATGATACTGGTTGGTATTTCGTCAACCCCACACTCCACTACTGTGTTTGTTTTTAATTTTTCCTGCAAGTTCACATATTTCACTTGTAGACACTGGGTACAAATACATTGACTGGTTATTTGGCAAGATATCACACTGAAAAGACCTACTCTCTAATTTTTTAAAAATATCAGGAACAACTGATAGAAGGTAATCATTGTATTCATTTGCAATTTCATGTGGGTTAGTGGGTTCCCTTCCATTTCATTTCGAGCTGTCATTTTTTCCTAGAATATCCTTGCAAACATTCCACATACATTTCATTTTGTTATCTGACCATCGTACTTTGTTTTCGTACGCTTCGGATCTCACCGTTTTTAAAAGAGAGTCTAAAGCGTCGCGCAAACCAGAGCGGTGGCGGGCGCGGTGGCGGTAAAATACTGTACGTGTATTTGCCAGATAGCTTCTGTTTGCGGTCTTTAATTAACTTACACACACAGTATTTTACGGCCACCGCGACAGCCACCGCACCCGCCACCGCTCTGGTTTGCGCGACGCTTAAGCCCCGTCGGATATCCGGTTTTTCTAGCACGTTTCCGGCGTCCGACAAACGTGTGAAAGCTTTCATTTAATGTTACGTACCTCGCGATCCGATATCCGTAAACCGGATGATCTTATCCGCCATGTGTGAAAAGGCACTTATTCTTTTTTGACTCTTATATATTCCGACTTTGCACGCCTGTCATATCTAGATAACAGTAATAAAGCAGTAAGTCTATTTTTAAAATTTTTAACCCTGTCGTCATCTTTATATTTGCACTTTCACACTGCACCTGGTTGTTCCAGCTTCCTGTTTACTTTCTAAATCCAAGATGTTTTTCTCTGTATTTTCTATAAAAAATCATAGTTTATAGTATTTTTATACCTAGCCAGTCTTCTATTATACACGGGGCAAGCTCTGTCCCGTAGCTTTATGCAATTCGGACACTTGAAAACTTCCTGTTTACAACTTTCCGCCTGATGTTCTTCCCCGCATTTGAAACAGCATTCTTTTTCGGACAGAACTTAGCAACATGTCCAAAACCACAACACTTATAACACATCGCCAAGTTGAAGTATTCCTGAACAGACACAGTTACTAAGTCGAAAAATACCTTACCCCGTTTCAGAAACCATTTTGCAATTGCAGGAGGTGCTTGCAAAATCCAATTTTCCTTTGCTTGATTTCTGCATTGTCTTTTGGCAATAACTTGTATTTTGTGGGGTACACTATATCCAAGTTCTTCCACTACTTCATAGCTTAGCCTCTCAACCTCTAATAGGAATTATGTATTAGAAAATCTCTTCTCAACACCTGTCAACATAATCATTGGTTCATTTGTTTGTGCCTCTTTAATTTGCATATCCGCGTTGTTTTGTAAGGCTCCTTTTAATTTGTCCTGCTGCTTTTTGTCAAAACTTTCAACAATGATTGTTCCGTTTCTTGTATGCCTGACGTTTTTAAATGCTCTCCCAACTTCTCTACCTTTTTAAGGGCTTCTTTGGAGTCTTTTACGTTTGCGACACGAATAATTGTGTCATGTTTTTGTAATCCTGGGAGGTAGTGTTTCATGGTTGCGGTTCAATCAATCAATCAACTTTTATTTGCAAAATACAGCAATTGTACAATATAGTGGATACACAATTATACAACCTAGTTTAAGCATCGTCATTAAAAAAAAAATACAAAAACATGTAGGACACTCATCTAACAGTAGAACCGCATAAATTAACACTAACAATAAAGGACCCTAAGAATTAAAAACTGAAACATAACACATAATCAAGTCCTCCGATTCTCAGTCCCACTAAGCCGGGCTAAAGAGTGATCGTCAACCGTCAGTGTACCCCAGTCAAACTCCAAGAACTCTCGGGTCTGATATGGGCTTATATGGTGAAGTATTTTTTTAATTGCAAATTTAAATTTGTTAGATGGTAAGGCTTTTACTTCTTCCGGAAGACAATTAAAAAGTTTTATTGACGAAATTTTAAAGTGTTTATGGGTGAAAGACAATCTATGTTGAGGGATTATTAGTTGATTTTTGTTTCTCGTATCATGGGAGTGAACCAATCGATGGGTTTGGAAGTCTACAAAGTTTTCTTTGGCATATTGAAGTGCTTGTTGGATATAAATTGCTGAGCGTTAATATTTTTAGGTTCTTAAAATGTGGACGGCAGGACTCCGATTGGTTTATTTTGGATAGGAATCTGATTGCTTTCTTTTGATGTTTGAATATAATTAACCACTCCGGGGTGTGGCCCCATGCCAAGATGCCATACATGATAAGGCTTTGAAACATGTCCATGTATGCAATTCTGCCAATCTGTGCATTAGTATGTTGCATTATTTTCCTAAGTAGAAAGTTTACACTGGCCAGTTTGTTACTTAAACTGGTAGTGTGTGGCTTAAAAGAGAGCTCTTTATCCAGTATGATACCTAAAAATTTAGTTTCTGATTTGTTTTTTTAAATTAAATTCAATATTTACAGTTTTATCCAAATTAAGAGCTAGGGAATTTGAGTTGAACCAACTTTTTGCTTGAATGTTTAGTTCTGAATTTTTCCTTCGAGCTTGTTCTAAGTTGTTATGTGATTTGAAGTAGGTTGTGTCATGCGCAAATTGGATACATTTTCCACCATCCAAGCTAAGACAAAAGTTATTTGAATATATGACAAACAAAATGGGTCCCAGTACGGACCCTTGAGATACACCAGATAAAACAGTTTTTATTGAGGATTTTAGGCCATCAATTTCAGTTAATTGTTGTCTTCTCAAGAGATAGGATTCTAAAGGTAGTAGGGTATTGTGGCAGACATAGTCGAATGCCTTCGAAAGGTCACAGAATGTGGCAACCACACACTCCCCCCGCCCCTCCTCAAACTCATCGACCACGCCAGTCACAAAACTGAGTATTGCGTGGTTAGTAGATAATTTTTTCCTAAAATCATATTGGGTTTTTGAGAGCAGTTTATTTGTGCTTTAGAAATTAACAAGCTTGACTGAGTATGCCAATTCAATTATTTTTGAAAGTGTGGGGACTATGGAGATAGGTCTATAGTTATTTAAATCTGTTTTTCCCCTCTATTCTTATATATAGGTGTAACTCTAGTTTATCTGAGAATTGCCCTGAGGAGAAACTGATTTATAATTTCAGTTAAAGGTGTCAAAATTCCCAACTTTATTTCCTTTAAAAGTCTATTGCTGTGACCAAAAGAATCTCTTGCGTTATAGACTAACGGCTCATGACAGTTTTTTCGGCATGATCGTTTACCGTCGGGCATTCGAATTTTTGTCTTTCATTGGTCGAGTACGAATGCGTGATGTCAAAATTGGAGCTCTCTTTCGTGCAGAAACATTCCGAATGTTGATGCGAAAGTGTATTAAAAAGTTGCGATTTGGCATGATTGTTTACCGTTCAATATATATTTATCTATGTTACCGTTGGCCGACTGCTTTAGACGATAGTTAATGACAGAAAAGTCCAGCGGACAATTATCTGCTGACGTTTCGCATGGTTATAAATTGTCCAAAAATTTATTTGTTATTGCAAAAAAATGACTATTATGGTATGATCGTTTACTGTCGGGCGTTCATGGCGATCGTCTATTTATGTTCTGTGATAGCGAAAAATATCAAAGGCCGACGGTTTTCGCAGTTAGAAAAAAATTTAGTGATAAATTCAATTTGCAAATTTTTTTATAAATATGGCATGATTGTTTACCGTCGGGCGTTTGACAATGTTATTAAATTTCGATGAAACATGGATGATTATTTCCTTCGTCGTAAAATGGACCAATCAGACAGCCCGATTTTCTGAATAAATTTTGTTTAGATAAGTGATTATTGCACTAGACCTGTTTAACAGCGATTAAACTGCGTCCTCCATATTGGATTTCGTTTTGTCGATTGTAGCTGATTCTTGCAATTTTCATTAACGGGTTTTGAGAAAACAATATTTTATAAATAGTTTGAATGATCTAATATTGATTTTTATTGCTAAAAACTCCGATTTTCTTTAAAATTTGTATTTTATTATTTTGGTATAAGGTGACAGAAAATGTCAAATTTTGAAATATTTACATGTCGAATTTGATAAGCGGGCCTAGTTAACGCATCATTGGGATATGTAACCAAGGTTACTAATTCAGGAAATAATCTAGCCGTATACCACTCAAACTATGAATTCAATCAATTAAACTACATTCAATATTTCTCGCATGATTTTTCTTTTTGGCAAATAGTTTCATGCAAAATAATTTATAAATAAAAACCCTCGACCGCTTCGCGGTCTTGGGTTTTTATTAAATTATTTTGCATTCAACATTTTCCAGAAAAATCATGCTCAAAATATTGAACGTAGTTTAATCGATTAAATTCATAGTTCTCGTGATATAATATATGATTTATCACTGGCCGACGTTTTTGACGGTTGTAAACATTCGGCCGACGCAATTTACAGTTCAAAGAAACGCATACAATTTGGACTGTTTGTTTACCGTCGGCCATCAGTTTCATTCAATTGATAATGCTGCAAAATGACGATGTGCACATGGGCCGACGAATCGGATGGTTAAAACACCTTTTAAACAAATTAAAAAGATGTAAAAAAATACAAACAATTTTAACTGATTGTTTACCGTCGGCCATCAGTTTCAGTAAACTGATAATATTGCAAAACGACGATATCTACGTGGGCCGACGAATCGGTAATTTAAATGCTATCAAATAATTGAATATAATAATTTAAGATTGCACAACATATAGGTAACTAATTTTGAAATATTATACATATAACATATTATATTCCGGCATATTTAGAGCAGGAATGCCAGCAACAGCTGTAACAAACGCACGACAGTCCTTTATTTATTTTCAGTTGCCAGTTTATAAAGATACGTCGCGTCGTCGTGGGTGAATGGTCGCAGTGGTTTTAGCGTTGAAAAATCGGCAATAACGGCAGTATTACATGCAAAAATATTCTGAAAATGTGTAAATAGTCGATGATCACTACAACACGTCGACTCTTATAAAAATAGTTCGTGAAACTTTTAAACTTAATCAGCAAAACGTGTGGCAAACTACATCAAAAGATTCTCATGACCGGTTAAAAAGCGAAGCTGCTTACGAAATATTAGTGGAAAAAATTAAAGAAGTGGGGCCTTTAACAAACAAAGATTGGGTAAATAAAAAAAAAATAATATTCGTAGCAGTTTTCGGAAAGAATTAAAAAAGATAACGGAATCGATGAGAACAGGAAGCGGTGCAGACGAAGTATACCAGCCAAAATTGTGGTATTTTCATCTCTTACAATTCTTAAATGACCAGGTACTTTCCACAGCTAACAATAAACCAACAACAGCAAGAGCATCGTCTGTCGATGCCATCACGTCCAAAAACATGGACAAATTGGTACGCCTCAAGGCTGTCCGCCACATTTTCCGCAGTGTGTGGAGATCCCCTTCTTTTTATGTTCGCCTCGAGGTCTAGCGCCTCAAGGTTGGCCTTAGGTTTTACCGTTGCGTGTGGAGCCTCCTTAAGGATACAGTAACAAAAAATAACAGTGGAATATTCTCTTATCAGTGTTGATGCCCACAATTTCGTTCAACAACATACAATAAATAAACCGGTCGATCGGGTATAGTGCTGGCGCTGACCATAGATTTTATGTGCCCAATTTTCTGAACAGTTTATTAAAGTATGTCTACTTGTAAAAAGTGCAACGCAGAGGAAGGCGACTCGTACTCTCTTGCAAAATGTGACAATTGCAAGACACTATTGTATGTAAACTGTTCCACTCTTACAGCCTTTGAGCACAAGGGGGTTACGGTTAAGAAGCGATCCCCTTGCGTGGCCTACAACTGTAAAGAGTGTCTTCAGCTCAAAACTACGGATATTGGAGACAAGAACACTTTGTCTATTTTAAATCAGCTACTTAATAAAGGCTTTGAAGAGGTTAAAGGCCTTATCCTTAAAACCGAAAAGTCAAATGAAAAGCTCTCAAAAACACTAGATAGCACAAACAGATCCCTGACCTCTTTCAAAACTGAGCAGGCTCTTGCGTTGTCCAAATTGGATGTTTTATCCACGACTGTGGTTCAGAGATAACTCTGAAACATACATTTGGAAAACCATCCACATTAACACACAAGGCATCACAAACAAGATACCTCAATTGGAACTTCTGTTACAACAAGAAAATCCACAATTTTTATGTGTGTCGGAACATTGGATGGTGGCGGAGCAAGCAAAAGTGACTACCATACCAGGGTACCCATTAGCAGCAAACTTCTCGAAAAAACACTCTCATGGTGCTGTTGCCATTTACAGCAAGAATGAACACTTCAAAACCATGGACTTACTAAAATTCTCAACAGAATTAATTTTAGAATGCGTATGTATCTCATTTAAATTTAATAATACAGGTATAGCTCTTCCGTCAGTTTATCATTTGTGCAATAATGCTGTTCCAGATAGTTTTAGCAGATTCATAACTGCATTCAATGAAACACTTTGTTATATTACATCTCAACATCAATTTATTTTAATATGCGGTGACCTAAATGTAAACTATTTAAAGGAAGCACATTAGCACATGAAAAAAACATTCTCTCCGACTTGCTGGAGAATTTTAATATACGGTCTATTCTACCACTTGAACCCACTAGGGATTCCTCGAATCATACTCCCTCCGCCTTAGATTATGTTATCACAAACCTCCCCAAATTTCAGGCCAGTAATCTTGAGGCAAACATAGCGGACCATAAAGCACAAATCATTATCTCGGAAAGCAATGAAATTGTAGTCTCCAATAAACATTACTTTAAAAGATTTTATGACGCTCCTAATATTTTTCAGCTTAACTACCAGTTATCCAGGACCAACCTCAGCCATTTATATACCCTCAATGACGTAAACGAATCATGGTTTTTTCTGGCACAATTTTTTTTATTGTTTAGAGGTTGCCTGTCCTATCAAATCATTAAACATAAAAAACACTTTAAAAAAATAAAGCATGGCTAAGAGCGGATCTAATAAAGCAAAGTGAGCATTTAAAGGACTTATTTTGGCTTTCTTATACTCTCGGTACTCAGGAATCTAAACAACTTTACTCTCAGACAAAAAAATATTTCATGAACGACTAACTCTAGAAAAACACAATTTCTTGAGACAAAAACTAATAGATACCGCATACAACTCAAAAATTATCTGGCATGTAGTAAACACTAGGTTTTGGAAAAATAAAAAAAAGAACAAACCTTACCACAATTTTATCCAATGATACTTACAAAACTAACTCATTAGAAATTAGTAATTAATTTTGTATTTTTTTGCCACCAGCGCCGAATACTTAATAAGTTTAATCTGCAATGATAATTTCAGCATATCGGATTGCACTCCCTGAGAACCTTATTTACAATCAATTTTTTTCACATCTTTTAGTACACACGAGTTATACTCTGCTTTAAAAATTTTAAAAAACAAAACAACATGTTCTGGCCTGTATGATGTCCCAGTCTTTGTTTTAGAACAACTTTGGGATCGTATCAAATTCCCCATATGTCATATTTTTAACCTATCGCTCGACAATGGCATCTTTCCCAATAACCTGAAAGGTTTCAAAAAGGGTGATAGAGAAAATATAGAAAATTATAGGGAAATTACAGGTCTTTCCACAATATCGAAAATGTTTGAAAAGGCAGTTTTAGATCGCTTAGAAAATTACTTGAGATGTTCCAGACTAATTACTGACAAGCAGCATGGATTTAGAATAAACTTTTCAACAAATACAGCTGCTTTTGAGCGTCTAAACTTCATCTACACAGGCATTGATTCATCATATTACACTCTGGTCCTTTTTTTCGACCTAACGCGGGTTTTTGACTACCTGAACAGTTCATTTTTAAAAAAGATGGACGCGTTGGGTATTACAGGTAAAACCAAAGACTGGCTAACTTCATATATGGAAGAACGCAAAATAAAAGTAAGAGTTGGGTAGGTTACATCTCAGGAACAAAAAATCAACTGCGGTGTGCCACAAGGCAGTATACTATCACCTTTGCTATTTACACTTTTCATTAACGACTTAGAAAAACATCTACAACTATATGATAAAGATACCACATCACCTTTGCTATTTAAACTTTTCATTAACAACTTAGAAAAACATCTACAACTATCTGATAAAGATACCGAACTAATAATTTACGCAAACGACTGTACCGTGGCGATTTCGGCAAATAGCCTTGAAAATCTGGAAAATAATTCCAATGAGTCTCTAAATAAATTTACCACATGGTGCATGAAAAACAGGCTTATTGTTAGTGAATCGAAAACTTGTTATATGACCTTTTTACAGCACAAAGATTTTCCCCATGACACAATATTATCCCTAAATACTAAACGAATTAACAAAACTGAGAACTTCAAATTTGTAGGTATTTATTTGGACCCTTATCTAAAATGGTGTAATCACCTGAATCACGTGGCTAGTAAACTTAACATGGCCTATTTTGCCATCAGAAACCTCAAAAATAACCTAGAAACTAAACAAAATTTTAATACATACTATGCCCTAGCTTATAGTCATATGAGTTGTGGTATTATCTATTGGGGAATTAACCAGAATATTTATCCTACAAAAAAGAATAATCAGAAAAATATTTTCACTTAGTCATTTAGATTCTTGTAAACCACTTTTTCAAAAACACAAAATTGTGTCACTACCGTGCATTTTATGTTTCTATAAAGTCAATGATTACTTTACGATTTTACGATAGTTCTTATTTTAATGCATTTTAGCTATATAACCTAATTAAGTCAAGTCATCTTTAATTTATAAATTGTTAAAGACTGGAGTCTCCAGATGAGAAGCTCAAGTCTTGTTACTGTAAGTTTCTGTGAAATGTTTTAGCAAAACTTTTTGTAGCTTTTTAGCTCTTAGATTTAAGTTTAGTTTTAAGCTTTATTTTGTTAACTATTCATATACAACTTTTAACTGTCAAAACAGGAAGATTGAAATAAATAAATAAAATAAATAAACGACTATGCAGAGCACACTCGACGGAAAAAGTGAGAATTTCCATTTCCTTGTACGCTCTTATAGACCGCAAAATAGGTTCCGCGGCATTCGTCGATTTTGCAATTTCATCTGAATTTGGTAATTAGTTATTTTGTGCGCGCGCGGCTGTAGAGAAAAAAAATGTTAAAGACAAAGTCGGTTCCGATCAATATATTATGTTGCAGCCTTGCAGCCAGCCGCAATGAGGACGCGTGTCGCTCGGCCTGATGCAGTTTTTTACACACCATTGGTGGTAGGGGTACCTAGTGCCACTGTTTAAAAATTTCTGAAACTTTGAAAACTCCCTATTAGATATTGCTATCGCCCGATTCATCGGCCCACGTACATATCGTCGTATTGCAATATTATCAGTTTACTGAAACTAATTGCCGACAGTAAACGATCAGCCCAAATTAGTATTTTTTTACAAATTTTTAATTTTTGTATAAGGTGTTTTAACCGTCTGATTCGTGGGTCCACGTTCACATCGTCATTTTGCAACATTATCAATCGAATGATGCTGATGGCCGACGGTAAACAATCAGTCCGAATTGTTCATATTTTTAACAACATTTTAATTTGTTGAAGATAGTTTATAACCGCCTGAATCGTCGGCCATTGTTATAAACAACAATATTTCGTCTAAATTGAAGTAACTGCCAATATTTTACGCGGTAAACAATCATGCCATATTCATAAAAAAAATTGCACTTTGAATTTATCACTACAAATTTTTCTAACTGTGAAAACCGTCGGCCTTTGATATTTTTCGCTACACCATAACATAAATAGACGATCGCCATGAACGCCCGACAGTAAACGATCATACCATAATAGTCGTTTTTTTTGCAATAACAATTTTTGGCCAATTTATAACCACGCGAAACGTCGGCAGATAATTGTCCGCTGGACTTTTCTGTCATTAACTATCGTCTAAAGCAGTCGTCCGACGATAAACAATCATGCCAAATCGCAACTTTTTAATACACTTTCGCATCAACATTCCGAATGTTTCTGCACGAAAGAGAGCTCCAATTTTGACATCACGCATTAATACTCGATCAATGAAAGGCAAAAATTCGAATGCCCGACGGTAAACGATCATGCCGAAAAAACTGTCATGAGCCGTTAGTCTGTTACTATTGTTTAGTTCGGTTATATATTGGGCAACTTCCTCTTTACTAACTGCCAAGAGGAACAAGCTATTCTGCATTGATACATGTTGTTTTATGAAATCTGATGGTTTTTTTTTGTGTGTGGTATATTTTTTCCAATTTCTTTAGGTATATTAATAAAGAATTCATTGAAATCATTGGGTTTATTCCTATTTTTGAAGTATGTTTATTTTTTTTTTGTGATCATTAAAGTATTGCCACATTTGTTTTTGTTTATTTTTAGAATTTATGATTTTGTTTTGAAGGTTGATCCTTTTATATTTATTTAGTTTATATTTGTATAGTTGTCGAGCATTTTTTATTGTTTCAGAGAGATCAAGATTGTTCTCTTGGTTCCTGAATGTTTCTTACATTGTCTCATGCCTTTGTGCCTAGAACCTCAGAATACCTTTTTTTCATCACATTTTCTCGCTCGTTGATCTTTAGCTGCAGACTCTTTATTTTTTATTTCATATCTTGGTGACATATATTTTTTTCCAGGTCACCCATGTTAAGGACCATCATGGTAAATAGTTTGTGTAACTCGTGCGCGTTTCTGAGAGTTGCCTGGTCTTCATCTGTTATTACCATTTTTTTAGTGTTTGTAAAGTGATGAAATTTGTCTAGGTTACTAAATATTTCTGAAACCACTGTGTTCGTTATTGCACATTTTTGGAGATCATTCCCGTCTGATTTTGATTCTACTTTCCAATCATATTGTCACTTTTTGCTGATTTGCTCTTCTGGACTTGTTTCTGACCGTTGCCGTTTGCCTGAGCCTATTTCCATGTTTTGTTTTTCGAAAATTGGCGTTCTAGTACCTGAATGCTTTGGCTTCACCACTTCGTCCTCACAATAATATAAGAGCTTGTGTTTCCCATCTTGTTGATAGGACCCTGTATCTGCAGTTCGCCGATCTTGTGAATATTTTCATTGTTTATTAAAATATTTTTTGTGGGGTCTTCTTGTACTTTTTGGGCCATGTTTATATCTTTTTTCGATTTGGCTTTATTTAGAATGGGTTTTATCTGGTTAATTTTTTTTGTCTATGTTGAATCCAATTATATTGTTTATCTCTTCTTTTGATAGCCCCTCCTTTCACCTTTTCATCCTCCCCATCACTGGAGCTATTCATAGAAATGTTGATACATCACCCGGCGAGAAAAAATAATTTAAATTCGCAATATAAGCAGAAAATTCACCGGAAAAAACGCAGAGCAACAATAATACGTCCGTTTGTATATACTGCCGTACTACCGATATGTAAGTAAGATATAAGATTTCAAAATGATATTAAAATTTGAACTCAGTCCAACTTACAACTTGTTAAGCATCTTGAAAGAATCTATTGTTGAACTATGTATTTGCTTTTTGTTTTGGAGCGACCCAATTAACTTCTTTTTTAAATTACTGTCAAAACATCAGAAAGCAGGAAAAAAAAATCCCAAGTCCGGTACCAAAATTTTTTTTTATTAGGAATCAAATTAAGTCTGAGAACAATCAGTCTATTTTCCATTACATCATGGAAAAAACTACTCGTATCCATTTCGGACTCATTAAGCTCACGCGATACCTAAAAACTGGCGGCGAGATATTTAAAAATATGGTGCACACACCCCATGTAAAAGAAATTAAAAATAAATAATAGAATACTTCCAAAACACAGATAACGTAAATAAATCTTTAAAAATACAGGAAGTAAAAATAAGTCCTAAAGGCCGATAGTGATCATTATGTTTAAAAAAATGCCATGGGCGAGAGAAGAATTGGAAAACGACATAGATAATTAAAAACCATATATGGAGCATTTTTCTTTTGACAGATACTTGATAAATTTTGTAGCTAAATATTTAGTTTTTAATTAATATTGGGCATAATCCAAGCTAAAATTTCCAGAAAAGTCTGCATATGTGGATAGTTAAAAAAGACTAATAATCACTTTCATTCAAAAACAATTGGTCTTATAAAGAATAACTATTTTATTGGTTTGGTCTTCTTCTTCTCATTAAAGCTCAATTCCAGATCATTTTTGATGAACACTATCACCCTTCAGAATTTATTAAAATACCCATTTACAGCCTGTAATATTTTGTTAGTTTGCTTGAACCTCTTTTGGAGTGATGCTATCATTAAGGTTAGCCGCCTCCACACACTTCCACAGCCCGTACGTTTTGCCTATGGTAGTTTGCCACAACCTCAAGGTCCCATCTTCGGATCCGGAAGCATACAGCTCGCCGTCCGGCGAAAATTTTATGCAGTGCACTGGACCGAAGTGGCCTTTGAAGGATTCTGGAAATTTATTAAATATTTACAAAAGGATTTAGCCCAATTTCAGACTAAAAATACCCTCTCAGAGCAAATTGTCTTACCTATCTCTGCGCCACTCTGATAATCATATTTGTACACCTTTAGATCGTCTCCCCCAGCGACAAAAATAGTTTTGTCTGGATGTAACGATGCCGAGTTTATAGTCGAGGGGATGGTGTATTCTCTGATCTTACCGAGGCTTTCGGCATCGTAGAACGCCACTTTGTTAGAATAGGCGACGGTTAGTACAGAACCATCTTTGGATACCTCCAAGCTGCTGGGGTTAAAAGGGAATGACACTTTTTGAACCTCCTAAAAAATAAGTGAAAATATTAATGATACCATACCTTTTAAACAATTTTGTGTACAGGGTTAAGGAAGATAACATGAACATTCCCTTACCTGTTTATTTGACCTATCCCATACTCTTAAAGTTTTATCATCTGCACATGAAACCATGTGAGTGTCGTTTCGGAAAAATAAGACGTGCCTTATACCAGCTGTGTGACCAGAGAACACTTCCGGACCTATAAAAACATATATACATCCACATATGCTGTTTATTTTAGAATCTTTACGTCAAATTCCTGCATACGCATAACCAACTTATTTGAAACTAAACTGATGCTTTAATTTAGTTGATTATGCTTAAAATATTAAAGAACTTTTATTGTATCGAATACAAAGTTATTGGCGGCATTAAGGAACTCTCAAATTTCACTTACTGGCATCGGGCTTATTGAGATCAAATATCCTAATCAGCTTTTCGTTGCTTCCCGTTGCAAGTAGCGCCGAATCTTTGGAAAAATCTACACTTTTCACGATGTGGTTATGTTGAAACGAATGTAATTCTTCCCCAGAAATGGCATCCCAAACTTTACCTAAGAAAAACATGGCATAATAAAGCTACAATGTATTTAGTTTGCTTCAAAACAACTTAGAATATTTTTGACTTGCCCTGATGTTCATATACTGATACTTATATAAATTAGGCTTCCCTACTCTGAAAGAACATAGGAGATACTGACTATCATTGTGTAAAGCATTGCAACACATTATCATCGAATTAAGGAAAACACACACAAGACAAGTATTTACCTGTAAAATCTGCTGCTCCACTGGCTGCCCTGGTTGCATCGGAATTCAGTGCCACACCCCACACTGCTCCCTTATGGCCCTCGAATGTACCAATCCAGTCCCCGGTATCTCCCTGTCTGAGCATGGGCTTTCCATCTTCAAAAGAAGATAATAGTTTAATATACTGTAAAGCTGATTGTCACTTTAATGATGTTAAATTGGCAAAGAAAAAAGTTATGTCAAACTTCTCATTACAACTTCTGAACTAGTAAAAAGAATAACCAAAGTCCAAAGTAAGTCAGAGCTAAACATAAATGGATGTAAATAAGTGAAACAAAGACTAATATAAGATTAAATTTTACCAGACATTCAAAAACACTCAAATTCTAGATTTAGCATTAATTAGAGTCCAAACTAAATTCACATATTGTATATATAACACACATTTATGGTATTTTAAGTGACATTTCAATAGAAAAACTCTGAATTACGTGTTTTTTAATGTACAAACCCAATACAAAACATATCTAGTGATTTTTCCTTCAAATCTGACTTTCATGAATTCGTATTTGACAGACTTTATTATTATTATTAAATCTTTATTTAGCGATAATTTGCTAATTTACAAAATTATAGACTCAGGTCTTATATTATACATAATAAAGCACTAAAAACTATAAAATTGCAACACATACAACAAATATTAATTATAACATTCACGAAGAAAAGAAAAACGAACAACATTTTAATATAAAATAATGTCAAGTATGAATTACAAATAATAACAATACAACAAGCAGACAATTATGATATCACAGAGTATTTAGCATCACACAATACACTACAAATTGTCCATTAAACATTGATTCAGCTTAACCTTAAACAATGTAATAGTAGCGCAGCTTTTTATGCTCCATGGTAAATGGTTGTAGTCTATGACGCCGTTGTGAAATACACCTTTCTCTGTACTTTTTTTATTTTTTCTTTCTACATGCAAATTATTTTGAGACCGAGTACTATGATTATGAACATAGTTATTGTAAATTAATTTTTGAGTTAAGTAAGGCGGGCTTTGTTTGTTAACAGCCTTATAAATAAAAATCATTGTTTGATATTTCAAAAACTGTGCTACAGACAACCAGTTTAGGCATTTAAGCATATATCTGATTGAGGTGTCTTTTGGAACTTTAAGGATTATTCTCATAGCCTTATTTTATATAGGATCATTCTATCAGGTGCTTATTCAACAACTTATTTATCCCTTGAAGTAATGTTGCAATTAGATGTCTTCAATAGTATATTATATACCTAGAGACTAAACTATGTTGGGGTTTGGAACCTTCGGCAACATGCACTAAAATGGAGTTTTATTCTGTTTCGGTATTGTGGATAAAACTCCGTTTTAGGACTAGAGACTAAAGTTTTAGGACTAGGGACTAAAGTTGTATTTTTTATCCCGAGGCGAAAAGTTTGCTGAGGGATATAAAAACCCTTTAGGCTTGTGGTGTATACCATATTTTATGCACTCTGGAAAAATAATTTTTGGAAAGAAAGAAAAACACCATTAGTACCTACTTTATGTACAAAATATCATAAATGTTGTTGTCTGGTTTTTATATTGTTAATACACCAAAATCCATCCAAAATACTGGTGTGTTTTAATATGTTGCTATGACCAAGTAAAAAGAAATCCCTTCACGCTAATATTGAAAGAGCTGCCGAAGAAGCTATAAGTCAGTTGCTACCCCCAAAATCTTGACATCTATATAAGAAATAATATACAGACCTTACAAAATAGTGTGAAGAATGAAGCGTAAATAGTGTCACAGAAGAAAAGGTGCTATTGGCATATTTTTTTGAAAAGTCCAAGAAACGCAGGGCCTTGTCGTTGTGGAGTCAGTATAAAGGACAGAATGATTCTAGAGACCAATG
>MU186187.1:136686-163090 GCA_016904865.1 Pissodes strobi | reverse complement strand
CACTTTTCTGTGGATTTTGAGATCTTAATGTTGTTGGAATTTACTGCGCTAAAGAAGATCCATTCATAATTATGAAGCTTTACGTTAGGAGATGGATACTATCATTCTTCTTCTTCTTCGGTTGCATATCCATTCAATTTTGCTGTTCTAGTTTTTTCAGCGCAATGATATGTTAAAGTGCATAGTAGAGTTCTAGTTTGAAAAAGTTCTCTATACCTACGTTATACTTTATGAGAGCTGTCATATTTTGATGCATTATCTCACTTTTCTGTCGATTTTGAGATCTTAATGTTCTTCGGTTGCATATCCATTCAATTTTGTTGTTCCATTTTTTTTTCGGCGCAATGATACGTTGTTAAAATGCGAAGCAATGACATTTTTTTCCCGCTCTTCTCCTGCCCTCCATCTTTTCTTTGATTAGCAGCTGTAGGGATCTGTATTTGTCGTTTCGTATGACGTGTCTTAGGTAGGCTGCTTTTCGTTGTTTGATTATATAGGTACAGGAGCTCTCTTATTAATTCGTTTTTTTTTTTGGCTGTCCACAGTAACTTTAGTACTAGCATATGTTCCCATAATGTTTAAAATCGAAACATTGACGATTCCCTACGCCTTTTAACTTATTTACAAATTTACAAAATCATTTAAGTCCAGTAGCCCGACGACGTGTTTGTCACGTTGATTGCTAGATACCCAGCCCTTTATCCTTTATTTTTCTGTAACAATAAAGGTTTTCCAATACGAGAGAAACTCCCGACATTTATGCAGATTGAATTACAAGACGTACCTTCTAACGAACGCAATTATAGGAATATTTCTATTTTTCGCCCCAGTCCCAGAGTAATTATAGCCGAAAACTAATAATTCGTAGTTTTGTACGATCTTTTTGGACCCACAATTCAGCCGGGCGCGTTAACGAGACTTTTCAGCACTAATTGGAATGTATTTTCGTGGACGAACAGCAATTAGTAAAAACCCGTCCACTGATATTGGTGATAATAAATACTACTACGCCGAGGAGCGGGCGTTGTTTGCTCGCGGATGTATTGTACTATGTTAGTACATTTTTTCGTTACGGTATCATTATTCTTTATGTGGGTGAGCAATGAATATACAAAATTCTACTAGTAGAGTGACTTGCATGGAAATATCTTAAAAACATCTAAATGGAACGAATCTGATTCATATAAAAGAGATTATTGATAGACGCAACCCAATTTTTTTTATTAACAAGTCGTTAGACATCCATATTTCAATTTAAATAGGTGGCGACCCCTCTGTGTACGCCACTGGTGGATTCAATTAAACATACCCCCAACCCCTCTCCACAACATGTTTGAAGCCAAAAGTTTTCTATGATTAAAACGTTTTTTATTCGGTAAAGCGGTTCGAGGGGAAAAAGGTTGATTTTTGATAAAAAAATTGTATTTTGTCAAAAATCTCCCTTATTAAGCGTCCGATCGAAAAATGTCTAAGAGTCATTTTGGTAGATCATAAAATGAGGCAGATTTGTGCGCAAGCTGACTTCAAATACGTCTTTTGGTTATTGAAATATTTCGTAAAATGTTGGGTCAGTTATGAACAAAATGAAGCGCCAACCCAAACTAAGTGGGACATTACATCAACGTGGCCTTTCTTCATTCCTAATTACGTCTTATACCTGAATACTGAATTCGATTTATAGCCCAAACTATTATTAATATAAATGAAACTTAATTTTTAATATTGGAGATTAGAATTCTACTAATTGTTATTCTTGGACCCATATGAATAATATTAAATTGTACAAACTTCAGTACATTTAATTATTCGTGAATAACGTTAATGCTAACCCTAACCCTGCTCCGATTCTCTAGATTCGCGCGAGGCTGTCATTCGTCCGCTAATAAATGTACCACCGCCAGAGCCAGCAAACTCTCGTGCCGGGCGCTTAAAATTTAAAGCCTGTTTTCATAGCGCTCGGTGGGCGACGAAATTTTCGCCTGTTTGCTAGTAAGAGCTGAAACTTAGGACCTGATCCTTATTTATGTATTTGCCGGCTTTCGCTACGCTTTTAAACACTGCCGATTCGATATTGTACCGCGCTGCGAGGATAACGCCAGCCTCTGTTACGCCGGCTGACAGTTACGATTTAGTGGCGTTGGACAATTTTTCGATTACGTGATTTATGCACGTAGAAAGAGAGCGGCTTTGGTGAATAAAACCTTGTCAACAATGATAGAGAAATTGACTTTTAATAAAGGAATATTCATATTTTATTGAAATAAATATTTATGTTTGAGCATTTGATTCAACAATAAAACATCTGGTAATTTAGCCTTTCCTGAAAATGAACCAATGCGAATCAGAACAAACGCGAAGAATTAAAGCCATTAAAGGAAAATACCTCCACCTCCCTGGATACCCAAAAAAATTCGAAAAAATGGAAAAAAACGAAAAAAATAGTTCGGAAACTTAATAAAAGCATTATAAAACGAAATAAGAAAAAAATTAATCAAAAAAAGGTAGCGAAACGCGGTTTTCGGCGCAAACAAGACGAAGGAATTCAGCAACGAGGTCGAGGATGGCAAAAATGGGAAGAATAAAAATGATTTATGAAAAAAAATAAAAATTTTTGAAAAAATTGAAAAAAACTTAAAAACTTGTTAGGAAAGTTAATAAAAGTATTCTAAAGAGAAATAAGAAAAAATAGTAATAAACAAAACAAAAATTGTTCGAAAGTTAATAAAAGTATTATAAAACCAAATAAGAAAAAACAATAATATATCTATATATGGTTTATTCTTATATTTATATATAACTATTATGTATGTTTTGTAGCATTGATGCTAAATAAATACTTATTATTATTCTTTTTCCACTTATTTATTGTTTTAAAAGATTTTTAGAATTTTCATAATTTTGTCTGTATTTTTTCACAATTTTTGCTTTTTTGTCTGCATAACTTTGTTTGTAATTTTTTTCAATATCTTTCGTTGTCTGGCTATTGATATTATTTTATTCGGATTTTTCTTCTTAACTACGTTATTCTTCTTCGCTCTTTGTTTTTTTTTTATTTTCTTTCTTTCATTTTCTTCTATTAGCTTTTAGTTGCTTCATCAACATCAAATTTAAGACTTCTTTCTTTACGCTGAACTTTCTCACACTTCTCATTTTATTATGGACTACTTTATATTGTTTTCCTTTTTCATTTTTTCTTATATTAGTTTTTATCGCCTCGTCATTATTAGGCTTTATAAACTTCTCTTTCCTGTTTTGCTAAATTTAGCTCTTCTATTTTATTTCTGGGCCACTTCTTTGTTACTTTTCCGATATTTTTATTGTCTGGCTGTTGATATTATTTGTAAGGATTTCCTCCTTAATTATTTTTTTTATTGTTCGTCGATCTTTCATTATATTTTAACAGCTTCATCAATACCACGTTAAAGACTTTTCAATTTTTTCTATTTAAAGATTTTCCTCTTCTCATTTTATTTTTGGCAGTCGATTATCATTATTTGTATTTTTCGTGTTTTAGGGGCTTTTTTGCTTATTTGACTTGCTTTAAAAGGTCTTTATTTTATGTCTTTTATATTTTATTGTCTGTTTTGTCCGTTCTTTTTTACCTATTTATTGTTTTAAAAGATTTTTAGAATTTTCATAATTTTGTCTGTACTTTTTCACACTTTTTATTTTTTTCTGCATAACTTTCTTTGCAAATTTGTTCAATATCTTTCATTGTCTGGCTATTTGATATTATTTTATTCGGATTTTTCTTCTTAACTACGTTACTCTTCCTCCGTCTGTGTTTTTACTTTTCCTTCTTCCATTTTCTTCTATTAGCTTTTAGTCGCTTTATCAACATCAAATTTTAGACATCTTTGGTTATGCCGAACTTTCTCGCACTTCTCATTTTATTTTGTACTACTTTATATTGTTTTCCTTTTTAATTTTTTCTTTCATTAGCTTTTAACGCTTCGACATTATAAGGTTTTATAGACTTCTCTTTTCTGTTTTGCTAAATTTAGCTCTTCTATTTTATTTCTGCGTCACATCTTTGTTACTTTTTCGATATTTTTTATTGTCTGGCTGTTGATACTATTTGTTCGGATTTCCTCCTTAATTATGCTGTTATCATTTCTTCTTCATTGTTCATATTTCTTCTATTAGATTTTAATCGCTTTATCAATATCACGTTTTAGATTGTGTTGAACGTTTTCCTTCTTCTCATTTTATTTTTTGAGGTCGATTATGATATATTTGTATTTTTCGTGTTTTAGGGGCTTTTTTGACTTACTTAAAAAAGTTTTCATTTCATGTCGATTTTACCTTACTGTCTCTTTTGCCCCTTCTTTTTTTACGTATTTATTGTTTTAAAACATTTTTAGAATTTTCATAATTTTGTCTGCACTTTTTCCGAAACTTTTTCACACTTTTTTATTTTTTTCTGCCTAACTTTCTTTGCAAATTTATTCAATATCTTTCATTGTATGGCTGCTGATATTATTTTGTTGGAATTTTTATTCTTAGCTATATTGCTCTTCTTCCTTCTTTGTTTCTTATTTTCATTGTTCCATTTCTTAGATTAGTTTTTAGTCGCTTCATCGACATCAAATTTAAGACTTCTTTTTTATACTGAACTTTCTCGTTCCTTCTTATTTTATTGCAATTATGCAATTCTTCATTCAGTTTTCTGTACGCACTTACTAAATGTGCTTTAGGGTTTTTTGCTATTTATATTTTGTTTTGCTTATTTGATTTCGTTAATTTTATTTCTATTTTATTTTACTGATTTATTGTGTATTATTTTATATTTTATTGTCCTTCATTTTGCTCTTATATGATTAATAGTTATTGAATTATATTCAGTAAATCGTGTTCTACTCCCAGGCCTTTTTTATGGCAGTGGCACACGCACTAAATGGAGATCCTATGGCGCTCGCCGAGCGGTGTGTGTGCGAAGATGTTGAATGGCACGGTTCTTGAATAGTTGTAGGTTGTAATTAGGGGGAAACAGATGTCCTGGGAGTGAGTTCCACAGTGATGCAGTGCGCCATACAAAGTTGTTGTAAAGCGATGTTCTAGGTGTTTCTAGTTGAACTGACTGTCTGACAGGCGTTGCCAGGGGGATGAGGTGGGCCAAATCCTGGGAACATCTGCCGTACAAGTATCTCTAAAACAGGGACATCTCGGCCACATGTCTGCGGTGTTCCAGACCATCCAGATTTCGGGTCAACTAAGGTCGGCCACGAGACGCACAGCTCTCTTCTGGATGAAATCCAGCAGCTTTAGGGTGTGCTTTGGTGCGGCACCCCAGATCTGTGAGCAATATTCTAAGCACGGTCTTAATTGCGCTTTGTAGAGCAAGAGCAACTGCTGCGGTGTATACAGTTTTTTGTTGCGAAATAGCGTACCAAGCTTCTGGGAGGCTAATTTTGCGATATTAGCAACGTGATCATGCCAGGACATAGTGCTGATGACCGAGACACCCAGTAGTCCGATTGACGAGGATGAAGGAATGGTCGGTCCTGCCATAATGATGCCAGGGCCTGCCGTATTGACCCTCTTGGTAAACGTGGCTGCTTAAGTCTTCGCTGCATTGAACTGGACCAAATTTATGTAGCCCCAATGAAGTTTCTCCCGGCCTTGATTAATTGCTGTAATCTGCTCCTGTCTGTGGTGATAAGTCTCAGTCGCTGGTAAAAGTTTTTCTGATCTAAATTGGGAGACAAGGGCACTGTCATCTGCAAAACTGTAAACTGGATTATTCGTTTCGGTCAGCAGATCATTAATATAAATAAGGAACAGAGTTGGTGAAAGTATTGCGCCCTGAGGCACACCCACGTTAATGGTGAATGTGTCTGAGATGTGTCCATCAACTGCAACGTGCAGAGATCGGTTCTTAAGGAAACTGGCAGTCCGAAGGACGGTAGTTTGTTGAGTAATCCGTCATGCCAAACTCTGTCGAATGCCTTCGAAATATCCAACGCAATCGCTCAAAACTCTCCGTAGTTCTCAATTGCCCTAATCCATATATGAGTGGCATAGGCCAATATATCTCCTGTCGATCTCTATTTGCGAAAGCCGTATTGATTATAGCTGATTATTCTGTTGTTCTCGAGGTACTTGAGTAGTTGCTGATGACTCGGATTGCACCAAGTGAGCATACTGAATGCAGCTATAGATATGAATGTGTGCTAAGTTCGATACTTTGTATTATAGGGCTGGGCTGAGCTAGAAATCATTCAGCATAAAGTATTCTTGCTTACATAGACCACTTAAACTAAATGCATGTTAGACAAAATCCGATTTATCTGGAAAACGGTTCATTTTATCAAAATAAATGAAGGTTACCATTTATGGAGAAAAATCTTCGGTCGTCATTTGTCAAAGTTTGAATAAATTTTGTGCTGGAGTCAGTCCGTTCCTGGTTTACTAATAAAAGTAAAATATGATCTTGTGCTGCCCCAAAGTGAAAAATATACGTACACCCTTTTGAATTTCGTTAATATACTTCATCCCCCCATATACCGTTAGATAGATATCTCTGCGATAGCTCCGGCACCCTTCTTAATATCCGAGGAGCGTCGATGCGGCCATCTGTGTAATTAAATGAATGTGTTTCCTATATATAACTGATACCCAAGAAAGTTTTGGCAGGCCTGGCACATTGTCTCCTAATGCCGCCGTCTCAGCCACCACCGTTAGTTTTATCGACGTGGATATAGGAACTGACTTTATTAGACGGAATAACTGGAATTACGAATTAGCAGTGGCGTGTGTTGAAGACTTTATGAGTTGGAATAATACCCTTTCTGGTTACTCATTGACTGCGAAAAATTTTACCTGCCAGGGTCGCCTTCCATCCTACTGTTATCGAGATGCGTAACATAGATTTCGTATTTACTTCGTGACATAGGTATAACTTTTAGAATAATTATCCGTTTATGCTGTTTTCGTCGCCACTGGTAAATCCATCGGAACTCTGGATCCCACCATATCCCGGGGCATGACAAATGCATCTGCAACATCGCCGCAGGCATCGCGAATGTTCCATAAGGAGAATTAACATCCCCGAAAGTTTGCCGAGGTACATATCCGACAGCCACCAAGATAATTAGCTTTGTCATTTCATTACGAGGCATACAAAAGGGGCATTATCCAGGCTCGACGGCCTGGCGTACTGCTCGCGACACTTTTTGGAGATTTATTTCTGTTTCACGCTTTTAGTGATTGCCTACAGAAAAAGGGAATGAACGATTGCAAAATAAAATGAGAGGTGTCAGAAAGTTCAGCAACAACATTTGATGTTGATGAAGCGATTAAAAACTAATAAGAAGAAGTGGAGGAATGAAAACCGAAAACAAAGAAGGAAGAAAAGCAATAGAGTTAAGAGGAAAAATCCGAAGACAACAATATCAATAGGCAGACAACGAAAGATATTGGGTAAATTATCAAAGAAACCGATTGCCAAAAAAAAAATAGAAAAGTGTGAAAAATTGCAGCCAAAATGGATGAAAATTCTACAGATCTCATGACTAAAAAAAGAACGGTCAAGACACAGAAAACAACTAATAAGACAAATATCGGAAATCACAGCGGAAACAATAATAAAATTTGTAAACGATACCTTAGAGTAAAACATAAATACACGATTTAGTAAACATAATTAACTAATAAACAATTAAGAAGGAATAGAATGTTCAATAAGAGCTACAAAATATGAAATCAAATAAGGTTTTAAAATATAAAAAACCAGATATGATTCCCAGAAAAAATCAGAAGAGGAGCAATGAAAATAGAAAACAAAGAAGAAAGAAAAGTAATATGGCTAAGTAGAAAAATTCCAACAAATAATAACAAGAGCCAGACAATGACATTCAAATGAAATTTGTAGAAGATTAAAACAAAAACATGAAAGTGCAGAAAAAAGGAAAGAAAATTCCCGAACAAAATTAAGAGCATAATTAATAGTATCAGTATCAGAAAACACAGAGAAACAAATGCGAAACATTTCTTGGTAGGCCTTGGTGTAGAACGTAAATACACGATTCACAAAATATAATTCAATAATCATTAACCAATTAAGAACAAACAGGAAGGATAATAAAATATAAAATAATACAGACAGTAAAGTAAAATGGCAATAAAACCTTTTTAATGAAATCAGATAAGTAAAACAAAATATTATAGCCAATAACCCTAAAGCACATTTGGTGAGTGCGTACAGAAAACTGAATAAAGCATTACAAAATAAAAATGAGAAGAGCGATAAAATTCAGTATAAAAAATAAATCTTAATTTTGATGATGATGAGGCGACTGACCCAAACTAGGCCAAATTAATAGAAGAAAGAAGAACAATGAAAATAGAAAACAAAGAAGGATTAAGAGTTATGTGGTTAAGAAAAAAAAACAGACAATGAAAGGTATTAAACAAATTTACAAAATACTGACGCAAAAAAAACAAAAGTGCGAAAGAGCGCAGAAAAGAAGAAAAAAAATTGTATTAAACCTGAAAGTAATGCAGCGATCAAAGACTAGTGCAACAAAAACAGTGAATAGGGAAAACAAACAACGGACCAAAGGCAGGGCATAATTAATAAGAAAAAATATTAGAAATCATAGCGAAAACATTGTTAGTAGGTCTTCCAGTAGAACGTAAATACACTATTTACTGAATATAATTCAATAACTGTTGACCAATTAAGAACAAAGAGGAAGGACAATAAATAATAAAATAACTCAGACTGTAAAGTAAAATAGAAATAAAATTAAAACCTTTTTAACGAAATCAAATAAGCAAAACAAATATAAAAGAAAAAAATCTAAGGCATATTTGATGATTGCGTACAGAAAACTGAATGAAGAATTAAAAAAAATTTTAAGTTTGATATTGATGAAGGGACTAAAATCTAATAGAAAAAGAGGAACAATGAAATTATAAAACAAAAAAGGTAAAAGAGTTATACGGTTAAGAAAAAAAGCCATATAATGAAAGATATTAAAGAAATTTACAAAAGACTGGCGCAAGAAAAACAAAAATGCAAAAAAGTGCAGAAAAAAGGGAAAAAAATTGTATAAAACCTGATAGTAATGCAGGGACCTAAAACTAGTGCAATAAAAACAGTGAACAGGGAAAACAAACAACGGACCAAATACAAGGCATAATTAATAAGAAAAAATAAAAGAACACATAAATGTGAAACATTTGTTAGTAGGTCTTGGAGTAACATAAAAACACGATTTACTGAATATAATTCGATAACTATTAATTAACCTATAAGAGCAAAATAAAGGCAATAAAATATAAAATAATACACAATAAAAACAGTAAAATAAAATAGAAATAAAATGAACACTTTTTTAACGAAATCAAATAAGCAAAACATAATATAACAGCAAAAAACTCTAGAGCACATTTAGTGCGACTAAAAGCTAATAGAAAAAAAGAGGAACAATGAAAATAGAAAACAAAGAAAGTAGAAGAGTTATATGGTGAAGAAAAAGAGCCAGATAAGGAAAGATATTAAACAAATTTACAAAAGATTGATGCAAAAAAACAAAAGTGAGAAAAAGTGTAGAAAGAAAGGGAAAAAAAAATTATAAAACCTGATAGTAGTTCAGCGACCAAAAACTAGGGCCATAAGAACAGAGAATAGAGAAAACAAACAACGGACAAAATATAGGGCATAATTAACAAGAAGAAAATATTAGAAATCACAGAGGAAACAAATGTGAAACATTTGTTAGGGGGCCCTCGAATAAAACATAAATACACGATTTACTTAACATAATTCAATAAATATTAACCAATTAAGAACGAAACGAATTACAATAAAATATAAAATAATACAGCCAGTAAAGTAAAACAAAAATAAAATGAAAACTTTTTTCACGAAATCAAATAAGCAAAACAAAATATATCAGCAAAAAGCTCTAAAGCACATTTCGTGACTATGCACAGAGAACAAAATAAAGTAGTACAAAATAAAATGAGAGGTGCGAGAAAGTTCAGCATAAAAAATAAGTCTTTAATTTGATGCTGAAAAAGCGACTAAAAGCTAATAGAAGAAAAGGGAAGAAAGAAAATAAAATCAAAGAAGGAAGAAGAGTAATGCAGTTGAGAAGAAAAATCCGAAAAAAATAATATAAAACGGCGGGACAATGAAAGATATTGAACAAATTTACAATGAAAGTAATGCAGAGAAAAAATAAAAAGTGTAAAATTATGAAAATTCTAAAAATCTTTTAAAACAATAAATAAGTAAAAATAGAACGGACAAAACAGACAGTAAAATGAAAACCTTTTTAAGCAAATCAAATAAACAAAAAAGACCCTAAAACACGAAAAATATAAATATATGATAATCGACTGCCAAAAATAAAATGAGAAGAGGAAAACGTTCCAACAGAAAAAATTGAAAAGTAAAACGTGATATTGATAAGGCGATTAAAATGTAATGGAAGATCGAATAACAATGAAAAAAATATGTGCCGTGAACGTGATATTGATAAGGCGATTAAAATGTAATGGAAGATCGAATAACAATGAAAAAAATATATGCCTCACCTTTATAATCACACAACTCAAGTTCAAAATAAGGTACACTAATAATTGCGGTTAAAATCCAGCAACTTACATCCGCATCTTGTTGTGATTTGATCTGCTTCGAAAATATCCTTCTATTTTACTGTTTTCCGTAGTGGAGGAACGATATCACACATGTGGTTGCCTTAAATAAAAGTAAATATTTAATAGGACATGGGTTTCAGAGGCTTAAACTACAATTTAGTGTCGAGAACATGCATGTCATCAGCAATGTTAACTTGGCTTAAAATCTCGACTTAAATAGTCTCCTAGTTTATTAATTTTATAAATTAAATACCCTGTATGGGTGTAGTGGATTCTAATTTTAATGCATTTTATATTTATTTCTTATGGCAAGTGGACTTTATTGACGCAATTTCTAGATATAAACATTTACCTTTGCGGAAAAAAAAACAGTAAATATTTGCAAAATAGAGACATTTTTACGACTTTATGTATTTTTGAGAATCAATATATTGTTGACACAGTGAAAAATAAATTCTGATATGATATCACACTATTTTACTTTAATTTGTTATAGTATAGTCTATTTGTATTCGTGCACGTGAGTGAGCCCAAATAGGACCATCCACTGCGACTCTTGGTCTATTGTGGCTCACATCTGTGGTTTCCACTATGCCAGAGGCTTGATCCTTTTCATGAAATTGAAGAGCTTTCTGGGGTGGATAGTTTTCAAATTTGCAGGTGTGATTTGAGAATTTCCAAAGACTGTTTGTCTGATTCTTTCCATTGCTGGACTGTGGCATACAACATGCTCCATTCTTTCTTCGTCCTCTAAGCACAAGCGGCATTCCGTTGTTCATGTGGCTTCTTAGTCGACAATGGCCAGTGTATATGCCAACTACAGCCTGTACCTGCTGTCGACAAAGTTGAAGAAGTTGTCCAGTTCTCACTTCTGATCGCAGATTCAACGCCTTTGTCAACAAATTGCTTTTGTGCCCACTAGCTGTGTTATAAGCTATTCCCAGTACTGGTTCTGGCTCTATGAAGGCCGTTGCGGCCGCCTGCTTCGCAAGAGCATCAGCTTTTTCGTTGCCTTCATATCCTGTATGTCCAAGTATCCTGATCAGGGTAAGTTTATTTTCTCTACCTAGTTTGGTGAGTAGTTCCTGGCACTTCCATACTATCTTGGATGAATAACGGCTAGTAGATTCACGAGCTTTTAAAGCTGCTTGACTGTCCGAGAAAATTTTGATTGACTTGCCTTTCTAGTTTCCATCGAGGAGCCACTGTGCAGTCATATCAATGGCCTTAACTTCAGCCTGAAAATGGTTGCATGTTTCCCTAGGGAACACTTAAGCTCAACCTTACCATTTTTATTCCATGCAGCGGCTCCTGTACCATCATTGGTCTTAGAGCCGTCAGTGAACCAACTATTCTCTGTTATTCTCAGGTGTTCCGAATCTTTTGCCCATTCGTCCCTCTCTGGTAGGAGGACGTCATAGGCATGGTACTAGGTAGTTTTGGTAGGCATAACATCTGATGGTAGACCCAGCACACTGTCCTGCTCATTGGCATTTTTCAGCCTGTTGGGCACCATGATGATCGCCTGCGGATTGCTGATCACCGCCTGTGTCAATCTATACGTCGACGTCGCCCATCTGGCCTCCTTCTCCAGTACTATTTGAAGAGTTGGCAGATTTAGAAGACACTCAAGCGCTGCTGCGGGTGTAGTGCCGAAGGCGGTACTAATTGCCAGACTCGTTTGTCTTTGTAAGGTAGATAATTTGATTCTCGCGGAGCTGTCAGCTCTTAGCGTACCAAGCTACTGCTTCATATATTATCATTGGTCTTAATATAGAGCCAGTGCATTTGTTTGGGGTGTATACCCCATGTTTTGCCACAAATGCGTCTGCAGGTCCATAGTGACAGTGTCGCTTTTGCAGCCTTTTTGTCCAGTTGGGCATTCCAGTTAAGTGTTTTATCTAAGGTAATTCCCAGATCCTTCACTGTATTCGCAAATGGGATAGTTTCTCCTTTGAGTGAAGGTGGTCTTAGGTCTTCCAGCCTTTTCTTCCTTGTGAACGGTACTATAACTGTTTTGTGTGGGTTCGCAGATAGTTGTTCCCTTTCACACCAGTCATAGACCATGGTTAGCACCTCTTGAGATAGTTCTTTGCGAGTTGCTTCTAATCAGTATTACTAGATCATCCGCGTATACCTGCACCTCCACATCCCACAAAGAGAGTACCGCCAACAGACCATCCATCAGGAGAGGCCACAGAACGGGCGACAAAACCCCGTCCTGCGGACATCCCCTAACAGCCCTGAGTCTGTAGCTTTACCCCTGTAGGGTTATTGTGCCTACTCTGCAATTTAACATACTTCCGATGCAGTTCCTTATTTCTGGTTCAACCCCTCTTTCAGCTAATGCTGTGTTTAAGGAGTTTGGAAATGCATTATTGAATGCTCCTTCAATGTCTAAGAACACATCCACCGCGATAGTCTTGCTGTCTAAAGCTTGTGTTACGTTCCCGACAAGGTTGTTTAGTGCTAGCAAAGCTTATACACTACCAGCTACTCTTCTCTATGAAATCGCAAAGTTGGAGTGTCGGGCACTGCGCCTACCTGGCAGTGCCCTGTGCGGATAAGTTCCACGGTCTCGTGATTTTTCTGGCAATGTAATGCCAGGAAGCGAACTGAATTTAAAATGAATATTCGCTTCAAAATCCATGACAAATTCGTCCGAAGCTGCGGCTATCGCCCTAAAAAGATCGAAAATTTCGGATTCTTATACAATTTTGCCATTTAAAATCGTTTTTGAACGGATTTTAGACGATAAAACATCATATTTTAAATTAAACGAACTGTCAAAAGTATTATTCAGATGCCCAGACGTTTAAAACAATATTAAATCATGGCCCTCTTCTAAAATTTTCACTTGACTTTACCAAATCAAAGGATGCCGCCGCAAGATGAGTAGCTGGTTATTGAATAAGCTGCGGTGCTAGTTCTGTAAATTTCCCGGTCTGATACGCATATTGGTGAGCATTTAGTGGATACTCACCAAGTGCACCCGTTCTAATGTGCACGCCGAGTATCTTTTCCATGCATTTCAACAGAAAGGAGGTCAGACTTATTGGTCTCCATGAGTTAGGTGTTGATTCCCTTAGTATAATCTAAGTTCAGTTGAACTCATTAAGGGTGACTATAATTCTCAGAAAATGACAGTATTTTATTTTAGATTTTATTTCGGTTATAATTCTGTCCAAAATGATAAAGATTTTTGAGTCATAGGGCTTAGTTTGAGTATTGATAAAATTTCAAAATAAAAATCATATAAATCATATTAATACTTCTCCGCCTAATTACGGTTAAAATCCAGTAATTTACATTTACATCTCTTTTTAGTGATTTCACGATCTGTTTTGACAACATTCTTTTATTTCAGTGTTCTCCGGAAAGGGGAAGGGTGTTACACATGTGGATTTCAGGAGTTTCAATTCCAATTTTGTTTCGAGAACATGCATGTTCTTGGCTTTATATGTTCACTTAAATAGTCTCTTAGTTTCTTAATTTTATAAGATACATACATTATACAGGGTGTTTCTTAATAACATGCTAATGTTTAAGAAGGTTATTCTTGGGTTCATTTTGAGGATAAACTTCATATGAACATATGTCTTAAAAGTATTTGAACTTACAGGGTGCTAAAAAAATCTTTTTTTATTATAACTTTGATATTACCCTAGATATTTTTGTACAATTTGGTAAACACTTTCTGTGCCTCAAGATGCATTTTCTAATGTACAAACAACTTTATTACTTTTACCAGTGGCGTCTGTATGGGTTTTGAATTAAATGTTTTTGAAGAAAAATATGTTACGCCACTGCTTTTTGTTAAAGTAAAAATTATTTTTGATATCCCCATTCCCTTCTGAGCAAATACGGTATCTTGATCTTTTTTCGTTTGACGTACGGTTTTTGCATAAAAAAAAAGTCATTCGTTTGCACGTTGGTATTTTACCTTTTAAAAATTGTTTTATTATTGTTCTCGTAAGTGGTCTAGCCAGCTGCAAATGAATGACTCTTATTTTTTTATGCGAAATCCGTACCTCAAACGAAATAAGTTCAAGAGACCACATTTGCTCAGAAAGGAATGGGGATTTCAAAAATAATTTTTACTTTAAGAAAAAGCCAGTGGCGTAACATATTTTTCTTCAAAAATATTCAATTCAAAACCCGTACAGGCGCCACTGGGAAAGGTAATAAAATTGTTTGTACATCAGAAAATGCATCTTGATGCATAGAAGGCGTGTACCAAATTTCTCAAAAATATCTAGGGTAATACCAAAGTGATAACAAATAAAAAAATTTTTCTTAAAATTTTAGCACCCTGTAGTTTAAAGGTTAAGACTTTTAGGACATATGTTCATATGAGGTTTTTTCTCAAAATAGATCCAAGAATAACCTCCTTAAATATATGCTATTAAGAAACACCCTGTATATTATGAGTGTAGGGGATTCCAACTTTAATACGTGCTATATTTACTTCTTGGGACAGGAGTAGCTTTTGGGAGTGTCATTCTCAGTTTGGTTTCCTTATTTCCTAAAAAAATGGGTAGTGAAAGATAATTGCGGACATCTACCATCAGAAAATGCCGTATTATTTCGGTTTTAGTTGTTTTTTTTAATGTAGCACTCATTTTCTGACATTGAAATTTCAGGAACCGTGTCAATCAACGTCTTGATGTCACATTTCGCCTTGCACCGGATGGTATTAGTACTATATTTGCCTACCAGCTCGAGTGACGCGCTCCGAACTACGATATTATTGACTAAAGGGTTTGTGGGATTGACTAGATAAAATGAAACCTTTCGAATCCTAAGCATCAACATACTACGAGACCAAAGTCTTGAACTGACACTTGACGGTTATACGGAACCAAGCAGGTTACTGAGGGGACTTCTCGAAGTCCCCCATCGCACGCCGCATGTTGTCTCGATGGAATTTTTGAATATCAAATATCTGCCTTGCTAAGTTAACTGGTAAACATATTATTAGTGGCCGAAGGGTCGCTTTGAGTTGTTTTTTAACATATTAGTGCTCGCAGGTCGGGCCGTGCAACTTTCAGTCAAATTACTAATACATAATAAAATGCTACACTTAAGATACTCAGGTAACGAAGTAATGATTAAAGGCAGGCCATTATCCTAACTACCCAAAGAAAAACACAGGGCGATTTCTATATTATAAAAACATCAGCTGTTACATTGTTTCTTTGAGATTTTTCAGCTCGGCCTCGGCCATATTTCAACCTTCAGTACTGCCAACCTATCATTACCGACGTTATAAAATAACTAAACGCTGCTTGCCGGTAATAATTCTACGTGGGCAATTTACCCTTTTATTTAATTTTCGTAAACGGTTTTACTAAATCATTTTCCGGGGCTTATACTTTGCAGGGGGTTTGATGTATTCAAATCCTACGCAAAATGTATATAACGAATTGCGATATTTAATTTACTATTTTCTCATATTTATCTAGAAAGCCGTCAGTTAGCGAGTACGAGGGCATTTCAAAGAGTTTTTAATCGCTATAGCTTGTGTTGAAGTCATGCATTATTATTGATATTCACTGAACTGATTGGCAAATAGGATATTCATTGACACTGTTCCTGACATTTCAATCGCAAAAAATGAATGCTACATTAAAAAAAATCATCAAAACCCGAAGGAATATGGCATTTTATAGTGGTAGATGCCCGCAATTATCTTTCACTACCTAAATGATATTTTCTGCTACTTTTCATAGTTGTTCTCATCCTTGTTTACACTAAATAACCCCGTTTTTCTAGGAAAGTGGAATGACAGTTCCAAAAGCTCCTGCTTCAAGAAATAGATTTAGAATGCATTTAGAAATATATGAATAGACAATGCATTAAAATTAGAATCCACTACGCCCATAACAAAAAAAAAAGAGGAATAAATGTAATATACAATACAAGACACTAATTTGTTGTCTTTTAAACCGCGTATAGAAACACATTACACATATTCACAGAAATACGAATCAGAACAACAGAAAGCCAAAGGATCGAGCGATGAGTTTTAAAAACTAATAATAATAATAACCCGTTTTGAGCCAGCAGACCATGTGGGTATAATCAAGGGACTAGACAAGCGCGAGTAATTCAATTACCAGATGCGGATGATTTTTGCTTTTCTATCAAAACTGATTGTTTTAATTGGTGTGTCGGTCGGAGACCATTTATCAACCGATATTGATAAATCGATTCTCGAATGTCATTCCGATATTCTATTGTTACTACGGTATAGGAGGGGCGTCTAGTTAACAGCTTCGACTTTAGGCTGGTTAATTTTCTATTCAATACGCCCGGTTAAACAACAGGAAGGCAATCGATGAATTGATAAATTGAAAATACGTCAGAAAAGTTTTATCATAAGTCATGGAGATCATTGGTTTAATATTATGTTGGTTCCTCATGAATAAGAATGATCCCAATCGAAGTCAATAGCTCTACAATCACATATCATAATCGAGATTTCATCTTGATCAATTTAAATCTCTTTTGCCTGTGTCCAGAAATATTCAATTGAGTTCAGATCTGACCTGCGCGGTGGCCAATCCCCAGTAGGTATCAATGTTCAGTTATAGAGATTATTCCTAAATAAAGGAGGTGATTCTAAGAATGAATGGCTCAAATTTTAAAATTGTGTTGTTGTTTTTTTGGCGTTAACCTCCGATCGCACCAACAGTAATCATTTTAGGATTTTCGGACGTATTTCCTTGCTAAAGTCTTACATCTTTCCGAATTGACTTTTAATAATTATACACACGATTATTATTAAAATAAAACTAGATGTTCACACCAGGGGCATTCTATGAGTATTTTTTTAACACAGTGGTGTGGCATCCCGAAACTACTGGCCACGCAGTGGGATGTAACCCGATATTCATAATATAGGGATCGTCAAGGTCAGACTCTTAAAGTATGAAAGCGACTAAACTGTTTGCTTTCTTAGTCTTTTGTATACAGGATGGCCAATTTAAGGGACACTACTACTACTGTTTCCGAAATGGCTAGAGTGTAGATTACTTTTTTGATACGTTGACGGTATTGCGAAATTGCTCTTAGTTTCTGTGAAATTGAGGCCATTTCAAAATTCACCGAAAAAAAAAATGAAATTTATTCTTTTAAATTGTTTGTATCCTCAAGCAGCTCGAATACGATTTTCTACGTACTATAATTATCATTATAATATATTTTTTTTTTATCAATACGGCTCTTATATCTTGCCCCTAGATAACCAGCTCAATTTCGTTAGGTCCTAAATAATGGCAATGATATTAATTATTAGGATATGCACCATTAAATATAGGAACCTGGATTCTTTTCACTTGATAGACTTGAAAACTCATGAAAGGTACCATTAAATATTACAAAGCAAAATTTAATAACCATTACTTTTATGATCGTTTTATTAATCCAAGGTTTAATAATTACTTTAAGTAAACTGTTTTATTATACGCCTGCAAGATTTACTAATCTCAGATGTGCCTCTCTCTTTCAATACCTCATTTAATACCCACTCTGTGCTATTCCTCATTCAGTTTCACAACTTTGGTTCCTTTAAGATTTTGGACATTTCTGCACCCCTGGAGCAGCTTTTTGACTTACCTGCAAAGCAGCCTAGGTAGCCTAAGTAAATGTAGATTTCTTCTTCTATGTCTAAATTAACTTTCTCTCATCCAGCTTTACTACTTTGATCATTGCTGGTTCCTCTAGGACCTAGAGCATCTTGTCCTTCTGGGCGATCGACGAGCTTATCCTGAATTTCTGGATTGCCATCCGAGATTCGCCTCTCTTCTTTAATGCCTCATCGATTCTACCTATAAAATAATCAAAACCTAGTTTCCCTGGGACTTAAAGCATCTTGTCTCTCCTGGATTTCAGATTTGCCTGGAAGGGAGCCTCACCATTTGAGATGTGCTTCTCCATTCCACCCATCTGTAGAATAACCGAAACCTCATTCAACATTACAACTTTGATTTTTGCTAGTTCTTTTAGAACCTAGAGTATTTCTGCACTCCTGGACGAGCTAAGACTTCGTTCTGAGTCGCCCTCATATCCTAAGTAAATGTAAATCTCCTTTTCTATGTCTCGTTCAACTCTTGCTAGTCCCTCTAGAATCTAGAGCATCTTGTCACTCCTGGGCTTATCCTGGATATCTGATTTGCCTGCAGGGAAGCCTCACCATCTGATATGCGCGTCTATCCTTGAATACCTCGTTTAACTTCCTCTTCAGAATCCACCTGTAGAATAACGGAAATCTGATTCAACTCCACAAGTTTAATATTTGCTAAATTTTTGCTAGTTCTCGCATTAAGCTTAACCACTTTGATACTTGCTAGTTTCTCTAAGACTTAGAGCATCTTGTCACTCCTGGGCTTATCCTGGATTTCTGATTTGCTTGCAAGGAAGCCTCACCATCTGAGATGCGAGTCTATCCTTGAATACCTCCTTCAATGTCCTTTTCAAACTCTATCTGTATAATAACCGAAATCTCATTCACAACTTTAATCTTTGTTAGTTCTTTTATGGCTTAGGATATTTCTGTACTCCTGAATGTGCTAAGACCTTATCCTGAGTTTCTGAATTGCCCTTATATGCTGAGTAAATGTAGATCTTTTCTGTCTTGTTCAATTGACTCTCATCGAGCGTTACCACCTTGATTCTTACTAGTCTCTCTAGGACCTAGAGCATCTTGTCATTCCTCGGCATATCCTGGATTTCTGATTTGCCTGCAAGGGAGCCTCATCATCTAATATGCGTGTCTATCCTGGAATGCCTCGTTTAATTTCCTCCTCAGACTGCACCTGTAGAATAACCGAAACCACATTCAACCTTACAAATTTAATTTTTGCTGGTTCTTTAGAATCTATGGTATTTCTGCACTCCTGAACGAGCTAAGACCTCGTCCTGGGTTTCTGAATTGCCCTCATATCCTAACTAAATGTAAATATCGTCTTCGATGTCTCGTTCAATTAACTCTCATCGAGCTGTACCATTTTGGTTCTTGCTAGTCCCTCTAGGAGTTAGAGCCTCTTGTCACTCCTGGATTACCCTGGATTTCTGATTTGCCTCCAAGGGAGCCCCACCATCTGATATGCGGATCTATCCTTGAATACCTCGTTTAATTTCCTCTTCAAACTCTACCTGTATAATAACCGAAATCTCATTCGACCTCACAACTTTAATGTTTGCTAGTTCTTTTATGACAGGCCATTTCTGCACTCCTGAACGATCTAAGACTTCGTTCTGAGTTTCGGAATCGCCCTCAGATCCTAAGAAAATGCAAATCTCCTCTTCTATGTCTCGTTCAACTTTTGCTAGTCACTCTACGACCTAGAGCAATTTGTCACTCCTGGGCTTATCCTGGATTTCTGGACCATCTGATATGCGTGTCTATCCTTCAATGCCTCGTTTAATTTCCTCTTCAGACACCACCTGTAGAATAACCGAAATCTGATTCATCTTCACAACTTTGATTTTTGCTAGCTCTTTTAGGACTTAGGTTATTTCTGCACTCCTGAACGAGCTAAGACCTTGTCCTGGATTTCTGAATTGCCCTCATATCTTAAGTAAATGTAGATCTCTTCTTCTATAACTTGTTCAACTGACTCTCATCGAGCTAAACCACTTTGATTCTTGCTAGTTCCTCTAGGACCTAAAGCATCGTGTCACTCCTCGGCTTATCCTGGAGTTCTGATTTGCCTGCAAGGAAGCCTCTTCATCTAAGATGCGCATCTATCCTTGAATACCTCGTTTAACTTCCTCTTCGGACTCCACCTGTATAATAACCGAAATCTCATTCAACGTCACAACTTTAATGTTTGCTACTTCCTTTATGACTTAGGTTATTTCTACACTTCTGAACGAGCTAAGACTTCGTCCTGAATTTCTAAATTGCCCTCATATCCCAAGTAAGTGTAAATATCTTCTTCTATGTCTCGTTGAACTGACTTTCATCGAGCTTTACCACTTTGGTTCTTGCTAGACCCTCTGGGACCCAGAGTATCGTGCCACCCCTCGACTTATCCTGGAGTTCTGATTTGCCTGCAAGGGAGCCTCACCATCTGAGATGCGAGTCTATATTTGAAGGCCTCGTTTAATTTCCTCTTCAGACTCCACCTGTGGAATAACCGAAATCTCATTTAACTTCACAACTTGAATGTTTGCTCTTATGACTTAAGCTATTTCTGCACCCTGAACGAGCTAAGTAAATGTAAATCTGAGTAATGTAAATCTCTTCTCCTATGTATTGTTCAACTGACTCTCATCGAGCTTAACCACTTTGATTCTTCCTAGTTCCTCTAGGACCTAGAGCATCGTGTCACTCATCGATTTATCCTGGAGTTCTGATTTGCCTGCAAGGGAGCTTCACCATCTGAGATGCGGGTCTATCCTTGAATACCTCGTTTAATTTCAACTTCAACCTCCACCTGTAGAATAACCGAAATCTCATTCAACTTCACCACTTTAATGTTTTCTAGTTCTTTTATGACTTAGGCTATTTATGCACTCCTGAACGAGCTATGACCTCGTCCTTGGTTTTTGAATTGCCCTCATATACTAAGCAAATGTAGATCTCTTCTACTATGTCTTGTTCAACTGACTCTCATCGAGCTTAACCACCTTGATTCTTGCTAGTTCCTCTAGGACCTAGAGCATCGTGTCATTCCTCGACTTACCCTGGAGTGCTGATTTGCCTGCAAGGGAGCCTCGCCATCTGAGATGCGAGTCTATGATTGAATATTTCGTTTAAATTCATCTTCAGACTCCACCTGTGGAATAACCGAAATATCATTTACCTTCACAACTTGAATTTTTGCTTTTATGAGCCTATTTCTGCACCCTGAACGAGCTAAGACCTCATCCTGGGGTTCTGAATTGCTCTTAGATCCTAAGTAAATGTATATCTCTTCTTCTATGTCTTCTTCAACTGACTCTCATCGAGCTTAACCACTTTGATACTTGCTAGTTCCTCTAGGACCTAGAGCATCTTGTCACTCCTAGACTTATCCTGGATATTGGATTTGCCTGCAAGGAAGCCTCATCATTTGATATGCGTGTCTAGCCTTGAATGCCTCGTTTAACTTCCTCTTCAGACTCCACTTGTAGAATAACCGAAATCTGATTCAACTTCACAACATTAATGTTTGCTAATTCTTTTGGTGCTTACGCTATTTCTGCACTCCTGAACGAGCTATGACCTCGTCCTGGGTTCTGAATTGCCTTTATATCCTGAGTAGATGTAGATCTCTTCTTCTATGTCTTGTTCAACTGACTCTCATCAAGCTCTACCACTTTGGTTCTTGTTAGACCTTCTGGGACCTAAAGTATCTTGTCACTCCTGGGCTTTTCCTGGAATTCTGATTTGCCTGCAAGGGAGCCTCATCATCTAAGATGCGGGTCTATCCTTGAATGTTTCGTTTAATTTCCACTTCAACCTCCACTCCCCGAAATCTCATTCAACTTCACAACTTTAATTGTTGCTAGTTCTTTTATTACGTAGGCTATTTCTACACTCCTGAACGAGCTAAGACCTCGTCCTGGGTTTGTGAATCGTCCCCAGTCCTAAGTCTTCTATGTTTCGTTCAACTGACTCTCATCGAGCTTTATCGCTTTGGTTCTTGTTAGACCCTCTGGGACCTAGAGCATCTTGTCACCCCTGAATTTCTGATTTGCCTGCAAGGTGTCAACCATCTGAGATGCGTGTCTATCCTTGAATGCCTCGTTTAATTTCCTCTTCAGACACCACCTGTAGAATAACCGACACCTTATTCAACTTTACAACTTTAATTTTTGCTAGTTATTTTAGGGCATAGGGTATTTCTGCACTCCTGGACGAGCTAAGGCTTTGTTCTGAGTTTCTGAATCGCCCTCATATCCTAAGTAAATGTAAATCTCATCTTTTATGTCTCGTTCAACTGACTCTCATCGAGCTGTACCACTCTGATTCTTGCTAGTCTCTATAGGACCTAGGGCATCTTGTCACTCCTGGGCTTATCCTGGATTTCTGATTTGCCTGCCAGGTAGCCCCACCATCTGAGATGTGTGGCTATCGTTGAAAGCCTTCACAACTTTAATATTTGCTAGTTCCCTTATGACTTAGGCTATTTCTGCACTCCTGAACGAGCTAAGACCTCGTCCTGGGTTTCTGAATTGCCCTAATATCCTGAGTAAATCTAGATCTCTTCTTCTATGTCTTGTTCAACTGACTCTCACCGAGCTTTAGGATGCTCTAGAATCTGAAGCATTTTGCCACTCCTGGGCGATGAACGAGGTTATCCTGCATTTCTGAATTATCTACAAGAGAACCTCACCATCCTTCAATGTCTCGTTTGATTGCTTTTCTCAACTCTATCTTTAGAATAACTGAAGCCTCATTCAGCCTCACAACTATGGTGTTTGCTAGTATCTGTAAGACTTGGTCAATTTCTGAACTTCTAGAAGAGTTGAGAGCTGATCTCTGAATAATTGTCCTCAAGTTGATTGAAAATAAATAAATACATATAGATGATTTTTAAGGGAGAGAATTAGAAAACTTTAAACAGCATTTTTTTAATTACTGATTGTTTATACTGACCGGAAGCAGGGTTGTTCTTTGAAATGTCAAAAATTTTTCAGTTCTTTTTGGCAACAATTTGTCTCACAACATGAATCCTCCACAACAATATAGAACATAACTATAATATCTTGTATTTCATTGTCTTTCGGAAAGGGAGAAAGGAGCCACACATGTGCTTGCCTTATCTAAAAGTAAATATTTGGTGTGAGGAGGGTTTGGACACTAACTTTTTCCGGGAACATACGAGTATGTTTAAATTTTTTCTAGACAGTTTGTTTGGGCTTTTGACTTTTCTAAAAAGAAGGAGGTTGATTGGGACTTCTAAAGTGCAAACGACGATGAAAGCTACAATCAAAACAAACCCAATATGCCATTTTGGAATCGTCAACCTTACTTTATCTTAGGATCGCTACCTTATGGTAAACATATATCATCATACAATGCCATATTATTTCGGTTTTGGTTGATTTTCTTTAATGTAACACTCGCTAAAATTATTTTCATTTTATGTCTAACATTTCGGAATCGTGTCAATATATCTTGGGTTGACCTTGTTTGGCCTATTGGCACTACTACGTATTGACCAGCTAGAGCTGGGTGCTCCGATTAGCTGTGTTATCGATATGTGATTTATAAATATACATCCCTTAATTAATGTTAATGGTTATCTAATTATTGCCATCCATGTAATAAACTTGTAAATAGGTTAGGAGTAAGCGAGTTATAAGTAAATTTAGATAATTTTGAAGAAAGAAAATTGAAAAACTGGATCAATTTATATCACATGTCCAATATGAGTCACGTAATATTAGGCGTTTTAATGCATAGACCGATGAAGATGCAACCGGTGTTAATGAGACTAAGGGCAAATCTAATAAAGGTTTAAATAAGTGTTGCAAATTACAATAAAATAATGGTTTATGAAGAAAAGTGATCAGTCATGTCGTACACGTTCACATTATCAGGTTATTCAAATGAATTAACATCCTACTTTTACCCGCCAATCGATTTACAGAAATCCTGTAAATACCTGTTCTTGACAACTCAATAATAGTAAGTTTTCAAGAACATACCTACAAACCATATGCATCACCGACATTTAGAAATTCCGAAAAAATTCGCATACCCGTACACTTTCAAGACCTTATTTTGGATATGTCAGAAAGTTATATTTACATTGAAGGTACATTCACACAAAACGATGCCACCAAACCGTGTTACTTGTCTAATAATGCACTTGCATTCCTGTTCGATGAAATTCGCTTTGAAATGGGGGGCGAGCAAGTTACCGTTGTTCGAAAGTCAGGAGTAACAACAACATTAAAAACAGTGGCATCCTTTAGATCTACAGAATTGAAAACATTGTATTCTTGCGGCTGGGGTCTATCGGTCAAAGAACAATTCATTTTAGACACCATTAGCCATGTTTTTTTTCTGGAAAATTACCATTAAAATATTTGATGGGTTTTGCCAAAGATTATACCAAAGCAATATTGAATCTTGAGCAAGAGCTGATACTTATTATTGCTCGAACATTTAACAATTGTTATATGGGCGAGTAGAAATTTGTCCCTCATAAAAGCAGTCATGCCTCAAGACTATATTTTCATAAAATAATTTATCGGCATCTCTTACCTTCTACACAGAGGGGGTTTGTAATTTTAAACGTCAAGGGAATTCGTATTTTATGTATCTATGAACTTTCCCGAACTCCTAATAAAAACGCAAAAACCATGAACATATCCAAGTTTGCTTAACTAACTATTTGCCCGAGGCCACATCTCTACGAGAACTTTCTGATAATTATGAAAACTTACTGGATATAAAGTGGTCGGAAGTCTTACTTTGCTCAATTATTTAGCGAAATTTCCTCGTTCGGTTCTTTGAGCAAAATTTCAACCGGAATCTTAACATGATTAATCAAAATGGAAGGATTCGATGATGTAATATTTTATTATTGAAATCAAGCCGAGTATGGAAGCTCAGTGTTTTTGGAGCAATCAGGAAATTTGATAATATTTTAATCAATTTCTGCTCTTAGGCGTTTTGGGGAATATCAAATTAATATTCGTTTAGTGAGATGTGGTTTAAGTTCTTAATACATCTCGAAAAGTTTCTAGTATCTATAGATAGCATAATATATGATGTAACTATCCAAGAAATTTCACTAGAAAGTAATCTCTTAAGATGGTGGGTGGTACTGGAGGAAGCGATACAGGGTCTTTCCTACACAATATTATATTTATAAATGTAAAAGGTCTAAAATCGAAAGAATATGGGGAAAAAGGCGGTACCTTCTCAAAACACCTCTCGTGTGGAGCTTCTCAAAAAAATGCATTCGTACACACATCACATAATTCAAATTCCCGTCACGAAAGAGCGCTCGTCCAGTTTAAATCATGCAAAGTTGCATATTAAATTAAGTTTTTCTCCTGCTGTGTTTGTACAAAAATGATCATAATCTTCATATTTACTCTAAAATATTGTTGTTTTTTACTCTCTGTAAAATTTTTGATATTTCTACGCTGTTCAACCTTGAAACTTCGATAATGTTGTTACCGGGTTGGCTTAAATAGTAACTGAAACTAGGATTAAGATAAAAGGCTATTGATTCAAGTAGGAATAAACACGCAAGTGATCTCGGAACAAAAACAACTTCGATTGTAACAGGTCACCTTTTAAAAATTATTAATCAACTCGTAATGAGGTTAAAAGCTGCCCCCGCTTGACCCCGTCCCAACTACCGATAAAATAAACAACACGTTTACACAGAACAGAAAACTTCCTTTTGCTTCACATCGAACTCCAGCAAATAAAGAGTAAAATTAAATAAGAATTTCACTCGGTTCCGTGAAAGAAAGTTCTAACGTCGTTTCGGGCTCAAATGAAAAAGTTAGTTCCCAGCACAAGCAAGCTAAAAGTCTGATAAACACAAGGGTTTCGCTTCTGTAATTATTAATTGATTTTCGGGTGAAATTAAGGAACTTTTAAGTTCTAATTGTGTTAAATCCTCGTTGGTCACTAAGGGATGGTTTTTATTCTTAAGGGTACGTATAGAACTTTATTAAGAGGGAAGAACAGATTGATTTAAATCGAATGCTTGTGTTCCTAATATTTATTGGTGCTATTCCTAAATGGTTTATCCCCAATGACTTGTGGAGTCCATCATGCAAGATCCGTTTACAAAACCTTTCTATTTACTAAGAAAACAGGCGCAAA
>MU186187.1:96107-121686 GCA_016904865.1 Pissodes strobi | reverse complement strand
ATGGAAAATATCAAAATATAGAACCACGCTAAAAATGTGGAAAAAAGGACGAATCAAAATAACATGAAGTTAAAAAATAAGATGATGGAAGTAATTTTTAGAATGCAGCTGGACGCTTGAAGATAACCACAAAACAAATATCGAAAAATGCTGTATACAGTTACAAATTCCCGGGAGGAATTGAACCCATGCTGGAAATGATAAGGTAATTGCAACTAACTTATTAGCCATTCCAGTTTGGTATATTATCATAAAATGGACCAAAAATTAACTGAGCCAATTCGACATAAAGACTCGGAGAAAGATACATATGCATAAGGGCTTAAACTAAGTTTGAACTGCTGGCACAATAGGAAGGTTCTGGGTATGTCATGCGCCATTTTCTGAAGCTCTGACCCCTTACTATTGATTGTCCGTAACCAAGAACAACATACCCTTGGAGGTTTTTATTGAAAGCGGCAGCAAAGGCAGCTGAAGAGCTCGGTTTCAATTCAAGAGACTCCCGGCTAAATAACATAATCGAGTCCACAGAAAAAGGGTGTACTTTTGCAAAAACGTAAGGATGAGCCTGTGCATGGTGCTTTTACGGTATCATCGAGAGGCATACGTTTGCCTATCTGAGATCAAGTGGTTTAAAATCGGAGATCGAGGAATTCATATTAGAATGACAGGATGGAGTCTTAAATTCTCTAGTTTGCCAAAGCCATGTTGTAGTGCTTTGGAGATTGAGGATATATAACATGTAGGTCATGTCACCATGCTGGAGGACTGCTGAGACATCAGTGATTTACTATCAACACTCTAGGGTATGGAATTGACGAAACTTTATGGCAGCCGCAAATTCCGGGAGAAATTGAGCCCATGCTGGAAACAATAAGGCATTTGCAGCTAACTTATTAGTCATTAGTGACTTATTAGTTCATTCCAAGACCGGCATCTTGGAGGTTCTCTAATGCGGGCTGGGGGCACGACGGGCCCAATTGGTGGCCTAAGTGCAAGGCCCGCTGGAGGCCTTCTGATACTGATACTGACTATTAACACTCTATGGTATGGTATTGACGAAACCTTGAGGCAGCCACAAATTCCGGGAGAAATTGAGCCCATGGTGTAAAGCGGCGGGTGTCGTATTTGCTGGAAAAAAATTTAATACAAAAGAGGTGGAGAAACTGACCCAGTATCTGGATTGCCTCCTGGAGCTATGCAGAGTGTACTAATTATAGAAATACTAAATAATCTGTTTAAACAAATAAAAATCATATACCAACTTGGCTAACTGAGACTACTGAGGGAGCATGAAATGTGGGTCCAGTGAACTGCTTGCCCCACGAACGATAAAAGAGAAGGAAGAGAAATATTACGTCACAGTTAAAACTCCAAGCAATCTTTCGACCAAAAAAATGGGAAAAAGACAAAACAACCATCATCTTACATTGTTATTTCAACTAAAAGTTCATCTCGTTTTCTTTAGGAAATTTTCATGCGGAAGAAAAATTCTGGCTTTATACACAACGAGCGTCTCCCTTGGCTTTTCCATTTGTATTTTTCGTTTATCTCGGTCATAATTAAAATAATGAAATGATATAAGTTAATCTAGTCGCTGGAAGGCAGTCAAACGAATTCTTTATCTTTTTTTAGAACTTCATTTTATTACCGGAGGGTTATATTTTATTAAAATATTTATTTCTGAGTTTTTCACTTCTTTTCAATGTCCTTCCTGATGCTTAGCCCATATTATGTTACGCGTATACTAGAGAATGTTCTTAAGACTCAATCAACTGCATTTATGAGCAAGATGAAGGAAGTATAGGAAGGAGACTCAAAGTTCCAAATAAAACTAACTTTATGAACCTGTGAGTCCATTGCGTAATATGGAATTTGTTAGAGCTAGAAACATTTACTAGGGCATCAAGGTATTCAGGAGGAGGAGGTTACCACGTTTCACTAACAGCTAAAAAGGGGAAGGTTTCATATAAAAGGGGAGCTATAACGTCCGCAAACGAAGGCACCAGAGATTTTACATTAACATGCGCAACCTTGAGGTTTCTTATGAGGTTCTCATTCATCGCCCTCAGAGCAAGTTGCTATCTCCAGATGTGAGATTTACACGATACTTGGACTAGATCATTCTAAAGGCTCCGAAATGACGCCCGATGAAAACCGATCAAATTCAATAGAGCAAATCACAACATGTGATATTTAGTCTGAAAACTTAACCTTAGCATGGCGCACTGGTGAAACGAACTCATACTATTCACTCCTATACTTATAAATTATTCGGCCTTTATTAAAAACATTTGCATCCAAAAGAGAAACCCTCGTTTTGAATTTCCCGTTTATTAAAATAATAGAGCTACATAAATTGTCTGCTTCTTTCCTTGGAACTTCCATTTGTTGCCGCGGGGCGATATTTTATTAAAATTATTTTTCGATGTCGCTCGTAGATTCACCAGGCTCAAGAGAAGTTAAAGTTCTGTCTCATTATATTCGTTCCATGTAAACCTGGACAAAGGATTCGGTTAAAGGATGAAATTATCGCTTGAGGCTCAGTTTTTGGTCTGAGAGTTATTAAGCTTAATAAGTGCCCTAAATTCGCTTTAAGAAGCTCGAAAAATGTATAGCATAATGATACTTACATCTGTTCCCAAGCTGACAAAATTATTTTGTTTCAGTTTCCCGGATGCCAACAAGCCTGCAAATTCCACCAAGAGGCGCTATTCACCACGCAGCAAACCCAGCCCGTTATCCACACCAAAGGCGAAGCCGTCATCCAAGTATCTGGGGCGAAAGCCCAGTGGCCCAGCAGACCGATATCTGTGGACCCCATCGTACCAGTTGTCTACGTTGTCATGCGCAAGAGTCAAGCGGGACCATGGAGACAAATCATCCAGACCCTAGAGTCTTCTACGCGGGTCCCTATGGACCAAGGAAATGCCATGCTGAGGGTGCTCGTAGTAGACCCCCAAGGGCTGCTGACAATTTACAGTCCCGACGAGGAAAACCTGAAAAAGAACAAGAAACGGAAGAAGACAATTAACACAGAAATCAAAGCTACTACCACTAAAAGCACTAGCGCTGATGAAGATGCGCCTTGGGTGCTAAAAGAGGTCTCCTTAATCCACCAGAAAGTTTTAGTGATAGGAGAGATTGCTTGGGAACCCAAGACTCTAAGGGGCGTCTACTTAGTTACTTGGGAAGTCGACGGAGGAGGTCTCAAAGGCAACCTCTTCACAGACTCTACTTGCGTCACACTTTCTCTTTGGCCCGACACAGTGTACCACATCCAGGTGGAACTGATATCCAGAGTGCCCGGGGTCGAAAACCTTAAATCGCAGATGATGGATCTGGACACAGGGCGAGCGCAAAAGGTCTCGACCGAAGCCGATGCGAACGTTCTTCCGGAAGAGAGTGCCGGAGAACTAAAGTCACCTCTACTTTCAGTGTTGTTCAGTGCGGTTAGGGGCGAGAGGGTGGATAAGTCGACCCAATATTACAAAGATGTTGCGGCAGCTTTGGTGGAGTGCTTTGGAATGGTGATCGTTCTAGTCTTTGTAGCTCTGGCCTTGAGGAAGTTCTGGAACATGTACGTGAGGAGAAGGACGGATCGACAGAAGTTGGTGGAGGATTTTAGTGCATATCCAGGTAAATATTCCGATGATTCAAAACTAAACAACAATATAAGCAGTGATGGGTTCGTGATGAATATAACTCAAAAGTAAAAAAGTTCCAAAAGCGTCATATACAGGGTGCTAAAATTTTTTGTCGGTTTTATCCAAAAAGCTCGAAATATGAACTTGCTTTTTATTTAAAATTAGGTTTAAGACCCTTAACGACAGGCACTCGATTCTAAAACATTCTGTATAATATGCTCCAAGTCTCGGCAAGCCTACACGGGCTGCGGAATGGAATTCCTTCATATTCAGTCTATCCTTCCCTGGATTTCATTCCATATATTATATATTAGCCAAGGAAAATTTGCATTTCTGCAACCCTAGACAGCGTGCCATTCGAATTCCCTTCCGGAATGCCGTGTTTGTTGGATGTGGACGTCTCGTTTCGGATGCTTATTATATTACATGCATAATATTGCGTTAGCCTAGAAGATGGCGTTTTTAAAAATGTCAATTTGGAAAACGGATGATTCGATTTTAGGGTCCTTGCGCAAAATTTATAATAATGTCATCACAAAGCACAAAAGAAGTTTTTTTCAGACAAAGCCAAATATTTATACTAAAGTGTCACTTGTCAATGTTTTGGATAATAATTTCCTTTAACAAGTGACGGTTTAGTTTAGATATTCGTCTTCGTCTGGAAACACCTTCCTCGTAATACATTTTGGGCTTTTTGATGATCATTATTACAAGGAATAAGTTCTAGTTTAAATTTTCTAGCAGCATGACAAATTCATTCAACATAACCAAACGTGTTTAATTTGTTTCAGATTATCCTCCAATAGTCACGGTCCTCACTCCGCCGGGACCACTAGCCCCTCCGAAATCGTCGAAAACGTCCCCGCTCGGAAATCGTCGTCACACGTCCAGCCAATCGGAAATCAATTTCGATCTTGCCCCGAGCCAATCACATATTAAGACTGATGTCCACGTTTGACGTTAATCGCGGTGATTATTGACTGTAAATCACTAGTGCGCCAAAAAACAAGAACGCTTTTAAAGTTCCTAAGTTTGAAGTTTGCTCTTAAACGTCAAATCGTTGTTGTACATAGTTTCTGCTTTTTATTTCGATAGGGTTTGATTGGTGGTTAATCGAGAGAGGGAGGGAGTAGATGTTACGTCACTTGGGCGATGGATCCTCGGTCGCTGCTCTGGCGATTTGTGTGCGCGCAGCCATATACCAGCACATAACCTCAATTATACACATACGTGTGTAATACCCGTTGATACTCACATATCTGTCTGAAAAGGTTGCTATCTCAGACTTTTTCTGACCTGTCTAAAGCTGTATACATACCTGTCTAAAGCTGTATCAGACCTGTCTAAAGTCGTATACAAGTCTTTATACAGCTTTAGACAGGTCTGATACAGCTTTATACAGCTTTAGGCTGGTCTGTATACAGCTTTAGACGACTGAGACAGCTGAGGTGCACAAAAATTACCCGAGTGATGTCGGAGGGTCTACAAATGACGTAATACCTACCCTGAAGGTTATCTTACATTTCAAAAATACTGATCTCGAAGTGACTTTCTTATCTTTAATTAAAAAGGTATTCTTCGGTGTCTGATAAATACTCGCCGCATCGATTTTATTCTTTTTAAAAATTTTTCAACTTTCTACATAACTTTTTTGTAAAAAATATGAAAATAGCATTTTAAACTTATACATTTTGATGAAGGTTACCGAAAAGGGTTTCTGATTTCTCGATGTAAAATGGATTTGAAAATTGATATCCTCACTGTATAAAATATAAGATAACCTTCTTTCGAGCCAAAAACTAATTTGTAAAGCTGTATAAAGACTAGTCTAAAGAGTTTTCTTTCTAAATGTAATTAGGTAAGCAGCAGTTTCAAATTAATGCGTTTTTTTACATGTTAGGTAAAACCGAAATGACATTTTCTCAAATATATGTGAAATAAGTACGTAAATAAGCCCAATTTAGCCACAAAATTGAAAGTAGGTTTTGAATGGTTAGTGATTGATGCGATTTCGGTAAAATATGAAATAAATACATGAAGTCGCCATTTTGGATTTTTGTTGTACCCTGTTGTGTCGCAATTTATTTTCAAAAATTTCGAAAATTCTGAAAGATATCGCAATTTGTTTTTTCCAAAAAAAGTTTCCCTGCCTTATTTTTTTTTCAAAAAATTTTAGTTGTGTTAGTTTGGGTTAGTTTGGGTTAGCCCAGAATTGAGCCGAAAAAAAGCTCCAAAGTTCAAGTTTTGAGGTTAGGATAAATTGGCGCAGAACCACTAACTTACTATTTCAAAGTTGAACATATTGACTTTTCAGCAGCCCCCGGGTGTTAGGGCAAGGTTGCCAAACTTTCCACATTTTCTTATTGCGAGAAAGTAATTACTTACCGAATCTAAAGGGAGAGGACTGATTGCAAGTTTGTTTAAACAGAATAAAATTTGAAATGACGTAAAATACTTCTCGGCGTTGGGATGAATTATATGAAATAATATTTCCCCGGGCGCTCTTTAACTCAGCTTTTCCACAACCCAAACTAATCAATTAAGCGCCATACATTTTAAACATTGGTATCTGGTCGCTTTAAGAATAAACCGAACAGAAACTAACCCAAATTAATGTAAAAATAATTCACTTATTTGGTTAATTTGGGTTAGTTTCAGTTAAATTTTGCTGCATGTACAGGGTGGCTCGAATTCGAGTCTATGTATGGGGAACTGATGGAGATACAGTGTCGGTAAAATTAGGGCAAAATTGCACATTCAGATGCCTGACAATATGCCGTTTAGAAAGTTTTAATATTGCGAGTATTTCCGGAGATATCCTGGAAAAACCGAAATATTGAAAAATCGTTTTATTTTTTCCTAAGCTTATTTCAAATCGAATTTCAAATTGAATTGCACTTTTACATTGCCACTTTTCCCGCTCTATCCAATGATAGTATCCAGTTGGGAATCCGACGTTTCGTCTTCAAGGGGTCATCATCAACTTTTTTTTTTAAATAAAAACTTTAATTTTTTTTATCGTTTTTTTTTTCCTTTTTTTAATTTTATTTTTATTTTTTTTAAGTAATTTTTTGCTTTGGCGTAATTTTAAATGGTTTAAGTTACTTTTGAAATTTTTATATTCTATAAGAATATTTTAATTTTTTTTGTGAAGTGGAAGATTGGAGTTTTCACTTTTAATGAAAATAAAAAATAATAAAATTAAATAAAGAGGTTCGTTAATTTTTATCCCAAACCAAAATGAATAATTAAAAGAAAAAAAAATTGTAAAAAAATAAAATAAAATACTTAAAAATACATATTCATATTAATAACACCAATATCATCACAAAAACGACAAAAAAAATCAAAGTTTGTTTTTAGAAAAATAAAGTTGATGATGACCCACTGAAGACCAAACGTCGGATTCCATATTGGATACCAATACTGAATAGAGTGGAAAAAGTGGCAATGCAAAAGCGCAATTCAATTTGAAATCCGTTTTTAAATAAGCTAAAAAAAATATAAAACGACTTTTCAAAATTTCGTTTTTTTCCGGATATCTCCGGATATACTCGGAATTTTAAAACTTTCTAAACGGCACATTTTTAGGCACCTAAATGCCCAATTTTGCTTTAATTTGATCAACACTGTATCGCTTACGATTTTCAAGTTCGCATAGACTCTCGAATTCGAGCCACCCTATACATGCTACATATAGCAAATAGTATTCCACTCGTAAATTAATGTGCATTTGCATTCATTCATCTGATTAAAAGAAGAAGATAGACACTCGTTGTGTACTATTTTTAACCAATACATTTTATTACCTGCTTAAAAGATGAAACGAAACTGCCGCAATCATCTTAAGAATAAATTTGGCAACATTGTAGCTTCTGTAAAATTGACGTTTTGGCTATTGTGACAAATGACAGTGACAACTCAGGGTACAACTCAGCACAAATGACGCCAGATGTATTGGCATAGATTTTAATGAAATATTTTTTTTTAATTGTTATACAGATAAATAAAAAAAGAACACAGAACACAACAGAAAAATTCTGAAAAATATATGAAGGTGCTGTTTTTAATTTTTATTTTTTTTTTATAAAACGAGTTGCTATATCTCTAGGGATTTTGACCAGTTTTGAAAATAAACTACAGCGCAACGCAATTTTCGAAAAATCCGGAATGGCGGGGCTAACTTTTTGGACATGAAATCGTCTCATAATATACAATTCCTTTTTTCTGCAACCGTGCGTAAAGTACTTTTATGCACTAGTGCGTAAAGTAATATTCTTTATATATTTGTGCTTACAATCAGTTGTAGAGAACTGTCAAAATCGTGACATTTCTGTCAATACGCCCGTCAAGGCTAATCAGACAAGTAGGAAAATTCAGAAAGTAAATTGTTTTTTTATTTATATTATATATTTCTCGGTAGCAGAAAAATATTGTATGTAAGTCATGCGTAAAGAACTTTTTTGCTCACGTGATTTTTACACTCGCCTGCGGCTCGTGCGGAAAAATTTTACAGTGGTAAAGACGGGTAACTTTACACACTTGTTGCATAAATAACAATTTTCAAACACTTCATTAATCTGTAGAAAATTGGCTTGAATTATCATAAATTATTTCGAAAATATATTCATAAACAAAATTACTGCACAGCGTGTTCTGGATTCGAGTTTTACCATCGAAATCATGGTCAAAACGATGATGTGTCCATATTTACACCATTTAATTTGGTGTATGAGGAGCATGAAATAAAAAGGTGGCATTAAATTCATGATAAAGAAACAGAGCCTATTTTTCGATAATATCTTCGCACGCCTATGGACTCCTTAATAACTAAGCTACGAGGGTGTAGCGATAAAAACCGAGAAATTATTTAAAATATATATTCGTCAAGAAAATTATTGCGAGATCACGGTTTAAAAGATGTGTTCATACTTACAGCGTATAATTTAGTATAATAGAAGCTTCAAATCAAAAGGGGGTACCAAATTCGTGATAAAAAGAGCCTATTTTCCGATAATATTTCGGCACGCCTATGGACTTCTTGATAATTGAGCTACGAGGGTGCAGCGATAAAAACCGTGACACACTGTGTAATAATTTTGGTAAAATAGCTTATTGTTCTGCCATCCATAACATTATACAGGGTGTTTCTTAATAACATGCTAATATTTAAGGAGGTTATTCCATGCGATCCGAGAGGCACTCGGCGCTCGAGCACCAGGACTACGAATGTGAAATTGGCTACTGACTATGGGATAGTAGGTAACCAGGCTTCCCATAGAAAATATGCTACTGGAAAAGACACAACCAGAAGCCGTCAATGCATAGAATCTACACGTGGAACGTTCAAGGTCTTAATAAACCCTAGCCATTGTTGGCATATCAGAAAGCCACTGGAAAAATAGTGGCCACTACGTATCGCAGAACGGCAACCTCACACTATCCTCAGGAAATGATTAACAATCCATCAACGGGGTTGCCTTTATAATACATAAGCACTTAAAGGACACTGTACTTGGCTACGAAGCAGTCAGCGACCGTATCATCACCGTCAAAATAAAGGCGCAGCCAGTAAATCTAAACCTCATTCAGGTGTATGCCCCCACATGTACATCGCCTCAAGACGACATTGACAACTTCTATGGATCACTCTCCCAGATACTCTCAAAAGGTCCAAACAGGGAGCTTTTAATAATTCTAGGTGATTTTAATGCCAACATCGGAGAAACAAAAGCCGACTCACACCTAAGACCAGTCGTAGGGCAGTATGGAACGGGAGTAAGAAATGAACGTGGAGAGATGCTAATCGAATTTTGTGCAGAGAATCAGCTATCAATCACTAACTCCTACTTTCAGCACCATGTCAGGAGATTGTACACATGGAGATCACCAGATGGACATACGCGCAATCAGATCGATTATTTACTAATACAGAGTAGATGGAGCATACGAGTACAACTTACCAGATATGTTTTGTTTCCTTGACTACACCAAGGCCTTTGACACCGTACAATGGGGACGACTAGGGAGCATCCTGAGTGAGATGGGGGCCCCGAAACATCTCATATGTATCATAAAATCCCAGTACGACAAGAATAGAGCATACGTACAAATAGAAGGGAAACCCTCAACAGATTTCAGCGTCGAAAAAGGCGTCAGACAAGGCTGCACTCCAATTCTCTTCAACATATACGGAGAACGGATTATTGGAAAGGCTCTAGAAAACTGGGAGGGCGAAGCCTCTATAGGCGGAAAAAAGTGACAAACCTACGATATGCGGATGACACGATAGTTCTGGCACAAAACAGGAAATGTTTGAAATACTTCAACGTGTAGAAGCTACTAGTTTGCAATCAGACATGCGACTAAATAGGACCAAATGCTGTCTGTTCATTGTGGACAGACCTCAGACAATCCCAATGTCACTTCGACTCATCCACGATATAGAAACCAATAACACTGTCATTTATCTTGGCGCAAAAATAACCAACAAATGAGGCTCCGAACCAGAAATCAGGAGAAGGATTGGAATGGCAAAAGAAGCGTTGGGTAAACTAGTTAAAATCTGGAAAGTTTTTTTAGTTTTAATCATCTCCTGATGATGCTAACATGGTTAGCGAAACGCGCGTCGAGTGCAAATATTCTGTTTCGGTATTGTGGATAAAACTCTGTTTTAGTCTGGAAAGACCACAAAGTGCTGATATGTTCAATCGCAACCTATGGGTCAGAATCTTGGACGTTAAACGTGCCACAAGAGAATAGAAGCGTTTTAAATGATGCTGAGAATTCCTTGGACAGCTCATAGAACATATATCTCCATACGCAGAGAACTGAATATTCGGGATCATGAAAGGCTCCTCCCAAGAATCCAGAGGCGCATACTTAAATATTTCGGTCACGTGATACGGAAGGACGGGATTGAGAAAATTACGATTCAAGGGAAAGTGGACGGCAAAAGAACGAGAGGCAGATCTCCTGTAAGATTCATAGACCAAATCAACATTACAAACATATCAATGGCAGAAGTAATGAGAACCCTAGAGGATAGAGAAGCATGGCGAAGGCTTGTAACATGAATAGTCACGACGCTCGAAATCGAGCAACGACTGGAGAGAGAGATTCTTGGATCTATTTTGAGAAAAAAACTTCATATGAACATATGTCCTAAAAGTCTTAACTTTTGAACTACAGGGTGCTAAAATTTTAAGAAAAAAATCTTTTTTATTATCATGACTTTGGTATTACCCTTTATATTTTTGTGAAATTTGGTGCACGCCTTCTATGCATCAAGATGCATTTTCTGAATTATAAACAATTTTATTATCTTTACCAGTGGCGCCTGTACGGGTTTTCAATTTAATATTGTTGAATAAAAATATGTTACGCCACTGTTTTTTCTTAAAGCAAAATTTATTTTCGAAATCCCCAACCTTTCTCAGCAAATGTGGTCTCTTGACGTCCGGTTTTCGCATAAAAAAATAAAATTTATTCAATTGCACCTCGCTAGACCACTTACGAGAACAATAATAACTTTGAACAATTTTTTAAGAAAATTATTTTGAAACGGTAAAATACTAACGTGCAAATGAATGAATTTTATATTTTTATGCGAAAACCTTACCTTAAACGAAAAAAGATCAAGAGACTACATTTGTTCAGAAAGGAACGGGGATTTCAAAAATAATTTTTACTTTAAGAAAAAGCAGTGGCGTAACATATTTTTCTTCAAAAATATTCAATTCAAAACCCGTACAGACGCCACTGGTAAAAGCAATAAAATTGTTTGTACATCAGAAAATGCATCTTGATGCATAGAAGGCGTGTACTAAATTTCACAAAAATATCAAGCGTAATACCAAAGGTATAATAAAAAAAATCTTAAAATTTTAGCACCCTGTAGTTCAAAAGTTAAGACTATTAGGACATATGTTCATATGAAGTTTTTTTCTCAAAATGAACCCAAGAATAACCTCCTTAAATATTAGCATGTTAATAAGAAACACCCTGTATAGAAAATATATTACTCAACAAAATTACTGCACACGGTGTTCTAACTTCGAGTTTAACCATCGAGACGTGATCTCAATAAAAGGGGGCATTATATTCGTGATCAAAATAAGCCTGATTTCAGATAATATCTGCGCACGCCTATGGACTTATTGATAACTGAGCTACGATGGTGAAACAATAAAAACCGCGACACACTGTATAATAATTTCGACAAAATTGCTTATTGTTCTAGCCTCCATAAAATTATACAGAAAATATATTTCTTAAAAAAATTACTGCACTGGGTTGCTTCAAATTTGAGTTTTACCCTCAAGGCGTGAGCTCGATAAAAGGGGGCATTATATTCGTGATAAAAAGAGCCTATTCTCCGATAATATCTCCGCACGCCTATGGACTTTTTGATAACTGAGCTACGAGGGTGAAGCAATAAAAACCGCGACACACTGTGTAATAATTTTGGAAAAATAGCTTATTGTTCTACTCTCCATGAAATTATTTAGAAAATATATTCTTCAACAAAATTACTGCACAGGATGTTCGAGATTCGAGTTTCACCATCGAGATCACGGTCCAAACTATGTGTCAATTTTTACACCATGCACTTTAGTATAAAAGGGGACAACAAATTCGTGATAAGAATAATATCTCCGCACGCCTATGGATTCTTTAATAACTAAGCTACGAGGCAGCATCGATAAAACCACGTCAGACTGTGTGAGAGCTCCCGATAAAAAGGTGGCATTAAATCCGTGACTAAAAAAAGAAAGTTTATTTCCCGCTCGCCTAATAACTTCTGCTACGAGGGTGCATCGATACAAACCGCGACCCACAGTGTAATAATTTTGGAACATATTTTTAAAATAATTTAGGAAATTTTCTCAATATACATAATTAGGTGTCTGTATCGTGGCGATATCTACGAGGCAAATTTAATTAATCGACTTCTTGTATCTAAAATACTAGTCATCATAACGTAATGTGCAAGCAACATTTTATGTCTTCCTACTAAGCTTCGCTATAAGCTCGAATAATTATTCTAAAAAGCTTTTATGAGAACTAATTAAGAATTTTAATCCAAATTAAATCAAAATTATACGTATGTAATGTGCATTGAACAAATTCTTTGTAAATAGTACGGATATAGGAAAAGTACTTTAATCAAACTACTTTTTTTTGTAAATATTGTACTGTATATTTCCAAAACTAATTTTTGTTAGAAGAAAAATTATTAGGAAATGCGACGTTGTGTACAGGGCGCGTCAACGGTTTAACAAAGCTAATTCTACTACTATCTTAATTTTTACTATGAAATTTTTGGATTTCTTCCGATATTTTAAATATTGATGTTTATCCTCTCACTCAGATTCTATATGTAACAGCCTCTAGCTTTAGAATCTAAGATTATCTGAAAATTTTTGAAAAATGTTACTTTACTCAGATAGTAGTTCTTGAGTTCTTGAACATATTAAAAAAAACTTTATAAAACCGTTGACTGACCTCGTTTTATCGGTTATTTTTCTAACATAATTCATATGTATATTGCAATCGAAAATAGGGTAATTCTTTTAAAATACTGACTATTTATTAATTTTTGTCTGTGTTATATAGTTTTAAGATTTTTTTATTTATTTTATTTAGTTCGTAAGGATTTGTTTTTGCTAGTTATTTTTTGTAAATATGATGGGAGTTTTTGGTTAAAACACTTCTAGGATCTGTAATTGTGTAAGGTTTACTCCTAAATCTCCATTTAAAAGTTGTGCTTTGTTAGGCAATTTTTAATGCACTGCAAGTGTATACCGAATTTTAGCGGCGCTTTTATCATCAACTTACACATTTTATAAAAAAAAAATCACCAATCGCCTGGCGAGTCGCGCAACGAGGATTCTGAACGCAGCCTAGAAGCTGCGTTTACGTGTTCAGTGATATGACGTCAGTAAGTTCGTTGCCAAAATTCGGTAATATACCTAAGTGAAGTGTACACTCAATTTAGAGTAAGAACGTGCTAGATTTAACTGAAAACCGTTGCTGCTTCCAATTTTTTTTTAATGTAAATCTCTTGTGTGAATTATTGTAATTATCGAAGTTATTTTTCTATTTCGAATTATGGCTAATGTGCCCTTTAGTGATCTTGTAAAAATGAATGTATGTAAATATCAGAGCAATTAAATAAATCAATTATCTGCCAGAAAGTGAGTCTTATTTAATGAACTTATGGAAATATCCTCAAAAATATCAAAGCGTGAAACATATACATTAAGCTCAAATCGTTAATAAGCAGTCCTCTTTAATTCTGAGTGCAAAGTTTCAATTACGGAAATGCTTTTAATTCTGAGAGGTTGAAAGTTAAAATTAAGCAACAGCATTTAATGGTCAGTCTCAAAGTCATAATTAGGAAAAGTTCTTAATTCTGAGAAACTGAAAGTCAGAATTAGGCTTAACTTCATGTTCTAAACTTAGATATTCTTCTCTAAACTCTGACTTGGAACTCAACATATCTGATTATTTGCTTAGCTTTCAAGGGTTTTCCTTAAGTTATTCTGAGCTTCAAACTAATAATTAGGCTTAAATCCGATCTTGAGACTGAAGGAATTTCCCTTGTCTCTTATTTTTTCAAAATTCTGTGTTTAAAACTTGAAATGAAGCTAATACAAATTTTTAAATATGAACTAAGCATTTCTAATTAATTCTGACTGGGAGTTAGAAATTTAAATAGAGTTTAAAGGATGAAGTGAAGTTATTTTTGAGTTTAAAACTCACTTAATTCTGACTCTGAACTTCAGACTTAAAAATTGTTTAATTAACTTGAAGTGAAGCTAAATTAATACTGACTAGAAATAGTTCCGATCTCTTCATTAATCATAGTTTAAACTTTGACTTTATTAAAAAAAATTATGTGCCTCACCTTTAAAAGCACACAACTGAAGTGAAACTTCTGAAAGAGATACATATAGGGACTTGAGTTTTTATTTTTTTAACTTTTTTTTCCCAACTTTTACCCCCGGTTTCGACACTTTTTTTCCTTTTTATTCTCTAACTTTTCTTTTATATATATTTTTTTATATTTCGCTTTATAATACTCTTACTTACAGTCCGAACAACATTTTCTTTTTTTTCTTATTTGGTTTTATAATACTTTTATTAACTTTCCGAACAATCTTTTGTTATTGTTTTTTTATTATTTTTTTTCTTATTTCGTTTTATAATACTTTCATTAACTTTTCGAAAATTTTGTTACGTTTTTTAATTTTTTTTTCCCTTTTTTTCAAATTTTTTTTTTAATTAAGCATTTTCTTTCTTCTGATTTTTGCCATGCCCGACTTTGTAGCTGAATTCCTTCGCCTTTTTTTCGCCTAAAACCGCGTTTCTCCAACTTTTTTTATTATTATTTTATCTTATTTCGTCTTAGAATACTTTTATTAACTTTCCGAAGAATTTGTTACGTTTACAACACTTTTTTGTATTTTTTTCCTTTTTTTCCCTCACCTATTTTTATTTTTTTCCCTTCATTTCGTTTTATAATACCCTTATTAACGTTCCAAAATTTTTTATGTTTTTTTTATTATTTTTGTTTTTGTCATTTGGTTTTATAATACTTTTATTAACTTTTCCAACAATCTTTTGCTTTTGTTTTTTTTTATTATTTTTTTTTCTCATTTCGTTTTATAATACGTTTATTAACTTTCCGAAATTTTTTTTACGTTTTTTTTTCAGTTTTTCAAATATTTTTCTTTCGTTTTCATAAAGCATTTCTTTTCTTCCTATTTATGCCATCCCCGACCTCGTAGCTGAACTCCTTCGCCTTTTTTTTTTCGCCGAAAACCGCGTTTCTCTAACTTTTTTATTAATTTTTTTTCTTATATCGTTTTAGAATACTTTTATTTACCTTCGGAACAATTTGTAACATTTTTTTAATTTTTTACCCATTTTTTCGAAAATATTTGAGTATCCGGTGAGGTGGGGGGCTATACTAGAACATGCTTAATTAAAGGAGCGTTTGACTTTGATAAGCTTTTTTTCTGACTTTACCCTCGCTAAAGAAGTTTTACTTCAAAAATTAGTCTAAATTTATTTTGAGTTTGAAAATCTTAATTAATTGTTTTGGAAATGTGAACTAACATTGCGTAGATCTGGCTTCATTTGCAATTCGGAAATTTCAAGTTTTAAACGTGAAAGTGAAATTACAATTTTTATTAAAATCTGAGTTTAAAATGGAATGAACTTCATTTTAATTTTAAAACTAGAAATTAAACCTAATTCTGATTTGGAATTTCGAAATTAAAAAGTACTTAATTAGCCTCAAGTCGTTACTTCATTTTTTAAATTGTTAATTAAAGATCTTCTATTCATTAAACTCAGACAAGATTCGCAACTAAAAATTGATGCTCAATCCTTAATTGAAAACTCAGAATTAATGAATGATTAGAGTTCCATTAAATTCTGAGCTTTAAACTTATAATAAAATTAATTTTAGAGCCTAAAACCAGCTATTGGATTTTTGAACCTTTATTTATAGATTTTGTACAGTTTCTAATGTTAAACTCTTCATTAGGCCAAATTCTGACTTTCAAACTCAAAGTTAACGATTTCTCTAAAATTCTGACTCTCAACATGAATTAAAGTTAATTTTAAGTTTGAAATTCGAATATAAAGATTTCTGAACTTTGCCTAGATTTCGCATTTTCTGGCTTCGTTTAAAAACCGGAAATTTGGACTTTTTGACTTGGAAATCACGATTTTTATTAAAATCTGAGTTTAAAAAGTAATCAAGTTAATTTTGGTCTCAAAATATCAATTTGTATCGGTCTGGCGCTGCTTGGAACTCAGAATTAAGCCTAATTCTCTCGACAAGATTCGCATCTAAGGATTTATGCCTAATCCTTAGTTGGGAACTCAGAATTATAGACTTATTAGAGTTTTACCAAATTCGGAGTTTCAAACTTGTAATAAAGTTAACTCAGGGCTTGAAACTAGCTATTAATGATTTTTGGAACTTAATTTATAGATTTTTGCACAGTTCTTAATATGCGACTCTTCATTAAGACGAATGTTTACTTTGAAACTTAGGATTAACGATTTCTCTTAAACTCTGACTGTAAACATGAATTGTCGTTAATTTTGAGTTAAAAATTTTAAATTAAAGTTTTCTAAGCTCAGCACTGATTTTGTATAGTTCCGGCTTCGTTTAAACCTAAGAAATTTTCAGTCTTAATCTTGGAAAGCACGATTCTTATTCAAATCTGAGTTTAAAATGGAACTAAGTCAATTTTAATCTTAAAATTAAAAAACTGCATAGGTCTGGCTCTGCTTGGAACTCAGAATTATGCTTAATTCCCTCGTTAAGATACGCAACTAAAGATTTAGGCTTAATCCTTAGTTGGAAACTCAGAATTAAAAAATGATTCGAGTTTTATTAAATTCTGAGCTTTGAACTTATAATAAAATTAATTCAGAGCTTGTAACTTGCTATTAAGGATTTTTGAACCTTAATTCATAGATTTTTGCACAGATCTTGATGTGCAACTCTACATTAAGCCTAATTCTGACTTTTAAACTCAGAAATAACGATTTATCTTAAATTCTGACTCGAGAAATGCATTGGTTAATTTTGAGTTTGATATTCGAAAAGTTTTTCGAACTCTGCACTGGATCTGCGGTTTTGCGTTTACAACTCAGAAATTTGAGGTTTAAACTTGGAAATCACGATTTTTATTAAAATCTTAGTTTAAAAAGGAATCAAGTCAATTTTGGTCTCAAAATTACACTTTGACTAGGTTTGGCTTTGCTTGGAACTCAGAATTAAGCTTAATTTTGTCGACAAGATTCGCAAATAAGGATTTATGTTTACTCCTTAGTTGAAAGCTCAGAATTAATGAATGATTAAAGTTTTATTAAATTCTGAGTTTTAAAGTTACAATAAAATTAATTCAGAGCTTAGAACTAGCTATTAAGGACTTTTGAACCTCTTTTTATAGATTTGAGCACAGTTCTTAATGTAAAACTCTTCATTAAGCTTAATTATGACTTTCTAACTCAGAATTAACGATTTCTCTTAAATTATGACTCTAAACATGAATAATTGAAATTAATTTTGAGTTTGAAATTTGCACTTAAAGTATTTTGAACTCTGCACCGATTTTGAATAGTTCTGGCTTCGTTTAAAACTCAGAAATTTGGAGTTTAAAACTTGGAAATTACGATTGTTATTAAAATCTGAGTTTAAAATGGAATCAAGTAAATTTTGGTCTCAAAATAACAATTTGTATTGGTCTGGCTCTGAGTTTCCATCAGAATTAGGCCTAATTCTCTCGATAAGATTCGCAACTAAGGATTCATGCTTAATTGTTGGAGTTTTACCAAATTCTGAGTAAAACTTGTAATAAAATTGATTCAGAGCTTAAATTGAACCTTTATTTCTTGATTTTTGCACAATTCTTAATGTGAAACTTCATTAGGTTTAATTCTGACTTTCAAACTCAGAATTAACAATTTCTCTTAAATTCTGACAGGTTTTTGAATTAAGAACTGATTTTGCGTAGTGCTGGCTGCATTTGAAACTCAGAATTAAGCCTATAATTTTGCCGCAAAGTAAAATTCTGAATTTTCAAATTGGCAATTATTGAATTTTAAGTTTCAATTCACACCTAAATATTTTATTAAATCAAAACTAATTTTCCATACGTTTGGCTTAGTTTGGGTAATTAATTTATCCTAACAATCACGTTCAACTTCAGAACATTCCTGCCTAATTCCTAGTTGAAGGCTCTAAATTAAAAATGGTTTACTTGAATGTATATTTGAAACTCTTAATTAAGCCCAAGTCTTTTTAAGGGAGGTAGAGTTTTGCCAAAAAAATCTGAGTTAAACTTGTGAAGAAGTTAATTCTGAGCTGCTATTTAAAGACTTTTGCACAATTCTGAATTTGAGTTGAAACGGATAATTAAAAGTTCGTGCTTCACCCTGAGTTTGAAATTAAAAATTATGGCTAAAAAATTAAGAAAATTAAGTAAGTACATTTTGGCTTTATACAGGGTCTTTGTTTAAATTTAAGTGGCTCTTGCAGTCTTTATTTTTGAAGATAGAAAAAAAAGTTTAGGTTTTTTCCATATTATCTTTTGAAATTTCCAGGAAAAAGTATCTATAAGTAAGATCCTTTTTCTCGAGTTCAAATATGTTGTAGGTTGTTGATGATGTTTGGGTGAGCCATTTTTGAGATATTTTAGCTTAAATTATTGTTTTCATGGCTTTCCTAATACCACTATGAAATTTTTTGCAATTTATTTATAATTTAAGCTAAAATATCTCAAAAATGGGTCACTCAAATATCATCAACATATACATTTGAAATGGGAAAAAAGACCTTTCGTTTTAACGCAAAATATACAGGGTCTTCCATTTAAAAAAGTTGAAGTGTCCATTTTTTGATGCGATATTTTTTCCTGAAAATTTCAAAAGATAATATAGCAAAAAAGTTACAATTTTTGTGTAAAGCTTTTGTTCTATCTTCAAAAGTAAAGGCTCCAGGAGCTACGTAAATATGATCAAAGGCCCTGTACAGAACCAATACACGAGTAAAATGCATCTGGCAACTGTGGAAAAGTGAAAAAGGCAGTGTTAATTTTATATAATTATGCGCTTAGCGGGGTTAGATTTACTTTAAGCCGAAAAGTAAGCAACTAAACGCATTTCAACAAATTAACGGTTAATATATCCATTTACGAAATTAATTTGGCCACTCGCTACATATTAGTCGCCATTCCTAATATAGAAAAGCTATAAAAGAGATATGGGAAGCGGAAATGGCTTCCATAACCATAAAGGGGGATGGCTGGGAGGCGGGGGTCCTAATGAGCCAGACGGCCCGAAGGGGTGGCCCTAACAATCAAGTAATTAGTCGACAGGCACTTCCTGCATACGATGACGATCAGCTTTAACAGGTTTTTGGATAATATACCTCCCCCTGTCTGTAAAGTCTCGTCTCGAATTTAAAGCAAAATTTACTTTGTAAAATTAAAAATATTAATTTTATGCTATCTCCAGAATATAAAATTGCTATTTTAAAAGCAACTTTCATGGCAAATAATTATCACCGATGCAAAATGAAATAATTTTGATAAAGGATTTATAAAATTACGGTATTCCGCCTATTTCGCCGAAGCTAATCCCCCCAGAGATCTCCCTTAATCCGGTAGAGCGGTTGTGACGTCATCGGGGTCCGCAACTCTCGCGAGAATAGAAACTTTGGATTCCTCAGCTTTCGAAAGTTTTGTTCCTTGCAAGGAATTTCGCCCCCCTAAGAGAGACATCAGCCTTTCACGTGCAAGATTGGTAAACAATACTAGGGCGAACAATATTTACTTTTTACATAGGGCACATTGAATGAAATAACTTCAGAAAGCTTTATTTGTATGATATAGGCAGGCAGTTCAAGATCTATGTTTAACCCAAGAATAATAAACTAGAGAACGATGGTCACTTCTCATCGCCCCGTGCCCCGCGGTCCCTTCACCCACATCGTCGAACGGCCTTCATTTCCCCTTTGCTGTGGTTACATCTTCTATGTTTTAGTTGTATTTTTAGCTTTTTTAGTGATATTTTCGGATGTTTTAATGTGATTTGGTTCTTTGAACATTATGAAACTTGATACTTATCATATTTTTCGTCTGATCCTAAAGAAAATTCCATAAAATGAGGATTAACGCAGAGACCAAAGTGCCTGTTTTGCAGAGGATTTTTCAGTGTAGTGTCTTTATTGATTTTTTATTAAATAAGGTAGGAACAACTTAAATTATTTTTAAATCTAAGCAAGTCTGGGAGGAATAATACAACCACGATACAAATGTGAAAAAATGACGTGTCGAAATTGCAAGAAGATGCATGGGATGAAACAGGAAAAAGTTAGAAAATATGATTAACGAAAATGCAACCATAATACAAAATATGTGAAGGAAATAACGGAAAAAAAAATAAAAAAGTAATGGATAGGATAAATAAAAATATGAAAGAGGTTTAGGAAGACGGCAGAAAGCTTGAAGACAAACACAACACAAATTTGAAAAAGAGGAATATCAAGAAGTCAAAAATAAGATAAATGAAACTACAACCAGAATCCAAATTTGGAAGAACCGAAGAAAATAGGAAAATATTATAAAGAGAATATCAGGAACGAAAATACAAAATTCAAGGAAGCTTGAAAACAGCTTGAACATAAATTTCGAATTAAAAATGAAATAAAATAGCAAGAAGTTATTAAGATGAATGAAAAGACAACCATACTCCAAATGTGAACGAAAGGTCGAATCGAAACTGCAAGAAGTTAAAAAGTACGAAAAAATGGGACGGAATAGAAAAAAGTTAGAAAATGAAAAGGCAACCACAATACAAAATATGTGGAAGAAGGAATACAACAAAATGGAAAAAGTAGAAGATAATATGACAAATAAAAATATGAAAGAGGTTTAGGAAAACGGCAGGAAGTTTGAAAACAAACACAACATAAATTTGGAGAAAACGAAATATCAAGAAGTTAAAAATGAAAATACAACAACAATCTAAATTTAGAAGCGCAGAAGAAAATAGGAAAATATTAAAAAATAAGGAATGGAAATATAAAAAGTTAATAAGACAGCAAAAGGCTTGAAGACGCCTTGGACATGAATTTCGAGGTAAATATTGAACGAAAAAGCAAGAAGTTTAAAGCAATAATATGAACGCAAATACAACCGCACTACAAATATAAATGAAAAGTCGGATCGAAACCTCAAGAAGTAAAAAAATGCGATGAATAGAAAATCAAAAAAGCTTTAGAAATGCAGTCGGAAACTTAAAAAAAAAACACAAAACGAATTTTGAAGAAAAAATGGAAAGAAACAGAAAAAGATAGAAAATATGATTAACGAAAATACAACCACAATACAAAACATGTGGAGGAAGGAACAGAACAAAATGGAAAAAGTAAAAGAGAATACGAATAAAAATATGAAAGAGGTTTAGGAACACCACAGAAAGCTTAAAGACAAAAAAAACCCAAATTTGGAAAAAATTAAATATCAAGAATTTAAAAATAAGATAACTGAAAATACAACCCCAATCCAAACTTGAAAGAACAGAAGAAATAGGGAAATATTAAAAAAAAAGGAATAAAAATACAAAATGTTAAGAAGGCAGCAGGAAGCTTGAAGACACCTTGAACATGAAATTCGAAGTAAAAAACTGCCAGAAGTTAAAAGATACGATCAATAAAAAACATAAGAGCTTTAATAATGCAGTAGGAAGCTTGAAGGAAACCACAAAACGAATTTTAAATAATAAATGTGACGCAATAGAAAAAGTTAGAAAATATGATTAACAAAAATACAACCACAATAGAAAATATGTAGAGGAAAGAACAGAACAAAATGGAATAGCAAAAAATACCACGAGTAAGACGGCAGAAAGCTTGAAGATAGGCACAAAGTTGGAAAAACGAAAAGAAGAAAAAAAGACAACTGAAAATACAACCACAATCCAAACTTGGAAGAACAGAAGAAAACAGGAAATATTAAAAAATATGGAACGAAAATACAGTAAGTTAAGAGGACAGCAGGAAGCTTGAAAACAGCTTGAACCTGAATTTTGAAGTGAAAATGGAATAAAACATCAAAAAGCTTAAAACAATTAGATGCACGAAATGTGAATGAAATAACAGATCAAAACTGCAAGAAGTTTAAAAATATGATCAATAAAAAATCAAAAAAGCTTTGAGAATGCCGCAGGAATCTTAAAGAAAACCATAAAACGGACTTTGAAGAAAAAATGAGAAGGAACAGAAACAATTTAAAAAATATTACTAATGAAAATATAACCGCAATAGAAAATATGTGGAAGAAAGTACAAAACAACATGAAAAACGTAAAAGATAAGACGAATAAAAATATAAAAGAGGTTTAGGAAGACGGCAAAAAGCTCAAATACAAACACAGCACTAATTTGGGAAAAAGGGAATATCAAGAATTTAAAAATAAAATAAATGAAAAACAACCATAATCCAAACTTGGAAGAACAGAAGAAAATAGGAAAATTTGAAAAAATTAGGAATGAAAATACAAAAATTAAGAAGACACCTAGAACATAAATTTAAAATAGCAACAGGTTTAAAACAGTAAGATGAACGAAAATAAAAACACACTGCAAATGTGAACGAAAGCTCGAATCGAAACTGCAAGTAGTTAAAAAATACGATCAATAAAGAATAAAAAAGCTTTAAGAATGCAGTAGGAAGATTGAAGAAAACCACAAAACGAATTTACAATCACAATACAAAATATGTGAAAGAAAGAACAGAACAAAATGGAGAAAGTAAAAGATAAGTGGAGTAAAAATATAAAAAAAGTTTAGGTTTGTTGAAAACATACACAATACAAATATGGAAAAATGGAATGTCAAGAAGCTAAGAATAAGATAAATGTAACTACAATCACAATCCAAATTTGGAAGAGCAGTTAAGTTAAGAAGACAGCAGGAAGCTTGAAAACAGCTTGAACATGAATTTCGAAGTGAAAATGGAATAAAATAGCAAGGAGTTTAAGATAACTAGATGAACGAAAATACAACCATACTTCAAATATGAACGAAAGATCGGATCGAAACTGCAAGAAGTTAAGAAATATGATCAATAAAAATTAAAAAAAGATTTAAGAAAACAGCACAACTTCGCCTACAAAACTCAGCAGCAATTATAAAAAAATTAGGGACAATGGAATATCAAGAAGGTAAGACAATTAATGACAATAAAATCACAATCCAAAATTGAAAGAACAGAAGAAAATAGCAAAAAATATTAAAAAACAAGGAATGAAAATACAAAAAATTAAGAAAGCAGAAGGAAGCTTGAAGACACCTTGAACATTAATTTCGAAGTAAAAATGGAATAAAATAGCAAGAGGTTTAAAACAATAAGATGAACGAAAATAAAAACATACTGCAAATGTGAACGAAAGCTCGAATCGAAACTGCAAGCAGTTAAAAAATACGATCAATAAAAAATCAAAAGCTTTAAGAATGAAGGAGGAAGTTTGAAGAAAACCACAAAACAAATTTTAAAGAAAAAATAAGACGAAATAGAAAAAGGTCAGAAAATGTGCTTATCAAATATATAACTACAATACAAAATATGTGAAAGAAAGAACAGAACAAAATGGAAAATGTAAAAGATAAGACGAATAGAAATATAACAGAAGTTTAGGAAATGGCAGAAAGCTTGAAGACAAACATAATACAAATATGGAAAAAATGGAATATCAAGAAGCTAAATATAAGATAAATGAAACTACAATCAAAATCCAAATTTGGAAGGACAGAGGGAAATATTAAAAAAAACGAAAATGCAAAAAGTTAAGAAGACAGCAGGAAGTTTGAAAACCGTTTAAGAAAATTAGATGAACGAAAATACAATCATACTACAAATATGAACGAGAGATAGGATCGAAACTACAAGAAGTTAAGAAATATGTTCAATAAAAAATAAAAAAAGCTTTAAGAAGGCAGCACAACTTCACCTACAAAAACTCAGCAGAAAATATAAAAAATTGTAAGGAAAATGGAATATCAACAAGTTAATAAATTTAATGGCAATAAAATCACAATCGAAAAGTGGAAGAACAGAAGAAAATAGGAAAATAATAAAGAAAAGAATGAAAAAACAAAAAATTAAGAAAGCAGCAGAAAGCTTGAAGACACCTTGAACAGTTATTTCGAAGTAAAAAGGAAATAAAATTGCGAATAAGTTTAAAACAATAAGATGAACGAAAATAAAAACGCACTGTAAATGTGAACGAAAGCACGAATCGAAACTGCAAGTAGTTAAAAAATATGATAAAAAAATCAAAAAGCTTTAAGTAGGAAGTATGAAGAAAAATACAAAACGAATTTTAAAGAAAAAATTAGACGAATTAGAATAAAGTTAGAAAATATGATTAACAAATATATAATCACAATACAAAATATGTGAAAGAAATAACAGAACAAAATAAAAAAAGTAAAGGATAGACGAATAAAAAAAAAGAGATGTAAGAAGATGGCAGAAAGCTTGGAGACAAACACGATACAAATATGGAAAAAATGAAAAATCAAGCAGTTAAGAATAAGGTAAATGAAAATCAAAATTTGGAAGAAGAGAAGAAAATATTAAAAAATAAGGAACGAAAATACAAAAAGTTAAGAAGACGGCAGGAAGCTTGAACATGAATTTCGAAGTGAAAATGAAGTAAAATAGCAAGGAGTAAGATAATTAGATGAACGAAAATACAACCATACTACAAATATGTACGAAAGATTAAGAAGTTAAGAAATATGATCAATAAAAAATGAAAAAAGCTTTAAGAATGCAAAATAACTTCACCTACGATAACTCAACAGCAATAAAAATTTATAGAGAAAAAGGTAAACGAGCTAAATTTTTAGGATCACACCGACATTCAAAAGGTCAATTTTTTCACGGTCATAAAAAGTTTTTTTTTAATAGTGAGATAATCCGCATCTTAAAAATACTATTTCATTAGACCTGATACATTAATTTTTGAGACACCCTATATATGTGTATATTTTGAGACACCCCTTATACATGTAAAAGATAAAAACAAGTAATAAATTGAAGTCGAGTTTTTGCGAGGTTTTTTGGAGGAGATCCGAAAGGTATTGCTGGAGAACGAAAAATAGAGAGTCAGAAGCTAGCGGAGTGTACAGTTTATTTTGGTGAATTGTTTTGCTTCTGTGTTGCAATATTATGTCATTACAAGTCGGTAAAATGAAACTTATAATATTGTTATTATCATAATTTGTACCATTATATATTTTATACTCATTGATAATTAATATTTGATGGCCTAATATGTGTATACCTTTTCATATTGTTATTAACATAATTTGCATAAATATTTCTTCTATTT
>MU186187.1:73366-88585 GCA_016904865.1 Pissodes strobi | reverse complement strand
GTTTTTGTCAATTTGTGGACAGTGCATTGGGCCACAAAATTTACGATTCAGAAAAAATGCGCAATTGCTCAAAATTATCGAGTTGATATTCGAAATCTGCGTAAAATTTGCTATAGATTAGATAAATATTCCATAATTTCGGGATAAATTAGTATTTGTAAAATTAGATTGAAAAATGTTAGGTTTTTGTCAATATGTGGACAATGCATCGTGCTAGAAAATAATTCTTCATTGCAAGCATGATTGACGTAGTTGACGTCACCTAAACCGCTGACGATAACAATCAGAAGTCAAACATTTTAAAACGTTAGAGTCTACTTGGATGAATAATGACAGATGACATAGCGGCAAGAAATTTATGGCAGAAATCAAGTGCCAAATATCAAGCTTGATTGACGGCTGACAGGTGCCTAAGCCGATGATGTCGTCATAATTCTTGGAATTCCACAGCTAGACCGAAAATGAAAACCAGAATGGATTACATATCTTTTCTTATCGAGATTTACATGGGAAGTCGAGAAATTTAAGCCATCACTCCCCCCCTTCGGAATTTTATGACAGAAAACAAGTGCCAGATCTTAAGTTTGATTGACAGCTGACAAGTGCTCAAGCCGATGACGTCATCATAATTCATTTAATAACCCAGCTAGACCGAAAATGAAGACCAGAAGGGACATTATACATTTTCTTATGGAGATTTACATAGGATATCGAGAAATTTAACTATGACATATTTTCCAATTCTTTCGTTCGTTATCGATTGGTTAGCTCATTTCTCAAATAACACCCGTAGTCGCCGTTCCAACAATTTTTTTTTACTATTTTCGTGTCTTTTGTGCCCCGGCACGCCGAGGCTGCATCTTTGAGGGCCCTCGAAATTTTCACAATCTGTGAAATTCGACGTGGCTCCGGCTAGAAACTACTTCGGGAAAGCACAGATCTGGAGAATTATTATACAAAAAGCTCGTTGTTTCGTTCCGAAGTGCAGTTGGATAATGGTCGGAAAATAGACGGAGTTTCTCGTTTTTATCTGGAAAAATTATCTGCACTGAAGGGTTCCTCACGATTTCGTAATTGGATATTGGACTTTACTAGCATGGAAAGATGATACGCTACAAATGCTAGTCATTATGGAATATAGTATTCGAGTACTATTTATACCGGGTGTTTCCTAACCTGAACCAAAATGAGCAAAAGGGAAAAAAAAATTAAAACATTTATTAAGTTAGCAAAGGCGCCGACAAACAGCTGAAAAACTGATACTTAGTTTAAAACTGTGCCTAAGCCAATCTGAAAAAACCGTAGTTAATAATAGCTTCATTTGTTTTAGAGCTATTTCAGATTAAAATGTGCCAAAATAGAGCTTGCAACCCTATATATATTATTTAACTATATGTACTAGTGTGTAAAAGTAAATATCTACTATATGGCAAAGACTGTTCGAATTCTTAACTTTTGTCCAACTAAATTCTTAAAATCAACCACTGTGCGGCGACGCGATGATCAGGCGTCCACCCCAGTTATCCAGATCTCAACTCCCGCCGAATATAATACGAATTTTCGATATGTACTTAGAGCACAACTCCATAAAGTAAATCAACCCACGTAGATACTCCGTTTTAAAGTTCCGATTTCAATCTGAAACTTCGAATTGATTTCCATGCATAACTGATATTCCTCTTATTTGCTTTATCGCAAGAAAACTCTCGGGTTAAATATAATAAAGTTATTCCGAAGAAGTTGTTACCGGGGCTGATGTTGACACTGATTGCTGAATAGGGCTTTTAATAATTGCAGAGGAAATTATGAAAAAGGGAATAGAACCGTTATTAAACAGGCTCTCGTTCCCTACCACTAGTGAGCAAAAGGGCCAATAATTAATATCCGGCGAGATAGAGACATGGTTACACACCTAATTCATAAAAAAGTAAAGTAAATAAATCTTATACTTTACAAACGTCACGGACCTAGAACTATCAATTTATTGTGTCAGCGGTAATCTCTCTATCACAAATCGATAACTGGTCCGTCTTTTTCTGGCCCGGAACGCATAAAACATGTTTAATTAATTCGATTTCCAAGCCCAAGACACGCTCCAAAGAGTCGTACAATCTTTGGCTATCAGCGGGACTTTGAGACTGATCTCGGCCCGAAATCATAAATTCCTCACAAACTTTGAAGCCGTCCGGAGTGCCGTAGATTAGACGAAAGACGGATTTAAAGTTTCGAACTTATTGGCGCGCGGAGAGAAAAGGACGAGATTTCTCGGCGTTTGGGTCCGGCTTAAAAGATGGAAATAATATAAATTTTCTTTGGCAATTTGTGGGGGGGTCGTGTTGCTTTGAACGCCTCGATAACGTTACTAAACACCGAACAAAGCGAAAGGCGTGGTTTTATATAGGATGATCCATAATAGGTCTCTTTACCTTAGTTGGGTTAAAATTCCATGTAAATCTTCATAAAAAGATCGACATCGGTGACTTGACCTAGCGCATATTTAAGGGCGTGGCACCTTGTACTTGGGCCTTACTATTTTAATTTAGTAGGGTATGTCATTTGTCAATTTTGACACATGACATTTGTCACTTGTCATATCTCAGCCACAGGGACTACTCTTATTTTGGGTTACGATATCTGTCACTTGATCTTTTTCATCCACCTTTTGTAGGTTATATCAGCTGTCAATTTCGAGTCATCTGGCAAATACAAATATAACATGACGAGCATAATTTCGCCACTGTTTCATGTAAATCTTCATAAGAAGATTCGAAGACATCGACGACTTGAGCTAGCGCATATTTAAGGGCGTGGCACCTCGTACTTAGGCCATATTATTTCAATTTAGTACGTTATGTCATTTGTCAACTTTTACACATGACATTTCTCAGCCACTACTCTAGTTTTGGGTTATGTTATCTGTCATTAGTCTTTTATCATCCATCTTTTGTAGGTTATATCAGCTGTCAATTTTGATAGGTATATGGCATCTGTCATCCGTCAAATTTCGGTCTCGTGGAATACGCTAACTTTAGATTATATTTTCTGTCACTTGTCATTTCATCATCCACGTGGCCAACGACATATTTAGGCTACGTCATCTGTCATTTTTGACACAAGGTATCTATTTGTCACTTATCATTTTTCCGCCACGCAGATTACTCTAATTTCGGGTTACGTTATCTGTAACTTGTTCTCTTTCATCCACCTTTTATAGGTTACATCAGCTGTCAATTTCGATATATGGCATCTGTCACTTGGCAAATGGAAATAAAACATGACGAGCGTAATTTCGCCACTTTCCCATGTAAATCTTCATAAGAGGATCGACAACAGCGACTTGAGCTATCGCATATTTAAAGGCGTGACACCTTGGGCCATATTATTTTCATTTAGTACTTTATGTCATTTGTTAATTTTGACACATGACATTTCTCAACCACGTAGACTACTCTGATTTTGGGTTATGTTATCTGTCATTAAGCCTTTTACATCCACCTTTTGTAGGTTACATCAGCTGTCAATTTTGATAGATATATGGCATCTGTCATTTGTCAAAATTTGGCCACGTGGAATGCCCTAACTTTAGATTAGGTATATTTTCTGTCAGTTGTCATTTCATCATCCACGTGGGCAACGACATTTTTAGGCTACGTCATCTGTCATTTTTGACACGTGGTATCTGTCGGTGCAGTAACAAAAATATGTGTATTTTCAGCGAATTGATCTATGCCATTTTTTTAGATTTATCAAGATTTAACCCCTTGGGCTGTATCATTTAAAGGTTTCGGTTAATGTAGGGGTTTAGACCTGGTTTCAGCTAATGCTGATCATCTTTAGAGATGTTTAGCTGATGTTGGCTAATATAAGACATTTTCAGAATTTAGAACAAGTTTCGACCAATACTGTTCAATTTCAGGGAATTTGATAAGGTTTCGTGTAATTCTGGAGATCTTCAGGATTTGGACCAAGTTTCGGCTACTGTCAGTCATCTTCAGAGGTTTGGAACTGATTTTGGCTAATGCAAAATCTATTCAGGCAATTAGACAAACTTTCGGCCTATACTGATGGTCTTCAGAGATTTAGATAAGGTTTCGACTAATGCTGGTCATCTTTACGGAAGATCCCGTCGTCGTTTATAAGAAACAGAGTTAAAATATCAAAACATTTAAAGTATTTTCAGATTATTAAAGAGCTCTTAGACATACGGTAATATATCTCATTGAACCTCATTTTGACGTCAGAATGACATTATGGTGCTTTGACCAGTGGCGTGCCTGTAAAAATCGTTGGTACGCCACTGCTTTTTATTAAACCAACAAAAGTTGTTAAACATCTTCAATGGAATCTAAAGACACGTTGTCCTTTTTATAATTATATATCAATCCACATGTCTGTTCCCCCTATGAGATGTGCATAGATATCTACATAATATTTCCATTTCTTTAAAAACGAGTCATTGCACCGGTAAATACATCATTTCTTCAGTGGCGTCCAATGATTTTTGCAAAAATATCTCTTTATCATTGGCGTAATCAGTAACACTTTTGTAAAAACCGTTGATACTCTACGCCATTGCTTATTCCTAAGACTATCAACCCTTTTTGCACATTACCAAAGAAAATGTAAACTTACTAGTGATCTCGTCGAGATGAGAAGAGAGCAGCCCACATCTTGCCTCATCTCAACAGAAGAATATTTTCGATGTCGTCTCGTTCTTCTTGGATTAAAAAATTATTTCCATTTGACAACATAACTAAAAATAAATATTTAATAATAATAATAATAATAATAATAATAATAATAATAATGATGATGATGATGATGATGATGATGATGATGATAATAATGTCAATCAGTGCGATGACAATCCAGTTCCAGGATGGAGACATTCCCTTCACGCCGAATTCTCCCGAAGACACCCAGAACTGCAAGTGAGAGAACATAATATCGCTGACTGGAAAAACATCATAGCTAACAGAAGTTGGCTAACGCGTTTCGAGTTGGAAGCCATTAGACGAGAGGTAGGAAACACGATCCACAAAGAGCAAATTGTTCCAAATGAGCCACGAGGCTGGACCGAACAGATAGTCCATCTAGATGATACGCCTCACTTATAGGACCGTTAAGACGAACCCTATCAGAACCCAGCTGGACAGCACGTGAGCGACAAATTCTATAGCCTTCTATCTTATTATGAGGGTTCTGACCCTCTTAATCGTTCGTCTTTGCCCAAACTAAGAAGCATCTTCAAGGCCAAGCAGAACACCAGCCTAGCCAAAGAAGTTCTAGGGGAACACCTTGCCTCTTTCCGTACACTAGATGAGGTACACCTGTCGGTCTACTGCGCTGCTGTTACCGTCATCGAATTCAATAGCCAAAAAACATACATACCATAATTTGCACAGCAGAATACGAAGAGTTCGATCCCGGCCTGGAAAAGACGCATAGAGCAGGATACAGATAAATTCCGCGGGAAAGCTGATGTCATAGGCGCATACCTGCAGTGCTGGGCAGATTTTAAAATCTGAAATGTTTTATTCGACACCAGGATGCAGGCCTTACAAGGAACATTCTGATCGGCGATAGTTTTAACCCCATCAAATTTTGAACAATCTGTTCCATTTTTTGATTATTAGGTAGATTTATTCTTGAACTACTTAGTACAAAGTGGTTTTCCTTACTTTAACTCTGTTTTATACAGGGTGATGTCGAAAGCATCAAGGCTTGTAAAATCATCTCATTTTAAAATTGGTGTTTAATAAATTCAAAGCAACAAACATTTGATATTAGTAGCGTGTTGGTTACAGGTTTCCGTTAGGTAGTTACTGTACTAATTACAGCGCAGAGCCGTTCGTGTTATTTAAAAAAAATAAGATTTAAAAAATCGTGATATTGCCAATTAATTATGAACTTAAAACACTTCGTTGCTATAGTGATTTTCCTTGCTATCTTAGTTAGGTACATAACATACTGTACCAGTTACAGCGCAGTGCCGTCCGTGTACATACAAAAAAATACAAACATCGTGATGTGGCCAATTATGGACGTACCTACTTAAGAGTTACCTCAACTGTTTAAAGTACAGTTAAGGCAACCTGCACAAGGGGATCAAAAAATACTTAAAACTTCCACATTTATACAGGGTGATTTCGAAAATATCAGAGTTTGTAAATGAAGCAAATTTTAAAATTGAAGTTTAAAATAATCAAAGCAATAAAAAATTTATTTTATTAGCGTCTTGGTTACAGGTTTCTGTTAGGTAGGTACTGTACTAATTACAGCGCAAAACTATAAGAATTTAAAGAATTCGAAGAACAAGCATGCTGTACAAGGGTATCAAAGCATAACAGTGTAAGTATTACAGTATCAGCAATAACAATAAAAATGAGAATTTAAAGAACTAAAAGAACAACTTAAATGTTCGAAAAAAAAATATAGCACTTATGACTGCTTGACACCGACTTGGCATACTCAATATTAAATCTAGCAGCTATAGTACTGATTTAAATCGTTCCCTAAGTGATTTTGTTTGCTAGGTAACCGATTTTCAATTTGTCAAAGTTATAAATTTATTGACAGCTTTCATTAATTTATTGAGAAGGTTTTGCAAGTTTATAGTGTTTTTCAAGATGAATGTTAATAATCGATTCATTTCTCCTGAAGAATGTGCTTATGCAAGAGGACTCTTTGAGCAGGGTCGGTCTCAGTCTGATATTGCCAGAATGATGAATAAGACCCAGGGGGCCATCTCAAAAATTTTGAAACGATATCGAGAAACCGGCGCAAATCAAAGGAGAGTGGGACAAGGTAAACCAAGAAAAACAACTGCTAATCAGGATCGGTTTCTAAGATTGCAATGCCTTAGAGAGCGATTTACAACCAGTACTAAGCTACAGGCGCGGATGTCAAATGTTCACAACATTCGACTATGCAAGCAAACAATACTCAATCACTTGCAAGAGGCCCTACTGAAACCGTACGAAGCAGCGATAGGTCCACAGCTGAAACCATGTCACCGACATGCACGATTGGAGTTTGCTCGAGAGCACTTGCCGTGGGGTGAAGATGAGTGAGGTAATGTTTTATTTAGTGACGAGTCCCGTTTTTGTCTTTACACCAATGATAGACGTTTAAAAGTGTTTCGAAGACCTGGTGAACGTTATGCTCAGTGCAACTTCAAAGTGAATGTTAGTTATGGCGGTGGATCTGTTATGGTTTGGGGAGACATATCTGTAGAGGCAAAAACGGAATTAGTTTTTATAGATCGTTTAACGAGTGACAGGTACATTACGGACATTCTTGAAGAGCATGTTGTGCCTTTTGCTCCCTTTATTGGGAACAATTTCATTTTCATGCATGTTAACGCGCGTCTGCATACGTCGAGGATAGTGAGGGAGTATCTAGCCGACACTGGGATTACTACAATGAACTGGTGTGCTCGAAGTCCAGACCTCAACCCAATCGAGCATTTGTGGGACCGAATGGGTAGAGAAGTTCGCGCAGAAGCTAATCCACCAGAAACTTTGGCCGAGCTAAGATTGTCTCTGCGGAGAATATGGGATAACATGGACCAGGGTTTTATAAGAAATTTAATATTGAGTATTCCAAATCGGTGTCGAGCAGTCATAAGTGCTCGTGGAGGAAATACATTAATTTTTTTTCGTACAATTAAGTTGTTCTTTTAGTTCTTTAAATTGATATTTTTGTGTGTTATTTAATACTGTTATGTTTTGATACTCTTGTACATACATCATGTTTGTTCTTTTTGATCTTTGAAGTCTTAGTTTTGCGCTGTAATTAGTACAGTAAGTGCCTAACCGAAACCTGTAAACTACACGCTAATAGAATTAAATTTTTATTGTTTTAAATTTTTTAAACATTAATTTTAAAATTTGCTTCACGTACAAATTTTAATATTTTCGATATCACCCTGTATAAATGTGTAATTTTTAAGTACCATTTTTTTTAATCCCCAGTTGAAATAACTCTTAAGTAGGTACCATTGCGATCAAAAAAAAGTAGTACAAAAATTAGTAGCCCCTAGTTGAGGTCCTGGTCTATAAGGATTTCGAGAAATTGATATCGTCGTTACTATGGAAATAACACAATGATATCACCTAACTTTTCAGGCGTTACAATGGATTCGCTGTTGATTTTATTATATAGGAGCTGAAATAGAAATATAATGAATATATTATCTTTAAAATTGTATACCTACCTATATTAGTTTTTGAATACAATAATAAAACATGTGTATAACAACTATAATTATATTTATATATTGAATATACAAAAACATCCAAGTCAACAAAAGCAAATAGGGGAAAACCTATAAAATTACAACATTTTAGCAATAAATAAATAATTCTAAATATAACATTTAACCTAAACTATTACAAAGCAGCTTTTTAATATTTAGTCATTGCGCCGTTGTTTTCAATCGTCATTTGTAACCGACGCGGCATACTTAAGACTAAACTTCTTGTATACTCCTGGATTATATTATCCCATGCCGTGTTTATCCTCTGGCGCAGTTCTTCTTCATTTCTTGGATGAAAGTCATGTTTATACATGAACTTGGTCATTTCTCCCCACACATTTTCCATTGGGTTGAAATCGGGGCTCTTTGAAGGCCATGGTAAATCTTGAATGTTATTTTGTCGAAAGCAGTCTGTTACTATGCGGACAGTATGGATGGGGGCATTATCTTGTTGAAAAATATAATTTTGACCAAATACGGCGCCAACTGATGGCACCATAACATTTTCCAAGATATTGCAATAAGTTGCAGCAGTCAGCCGTCCTTGCACAATTTGGCACACACCTGGACCCCTAGCGCTAATCCAACCCCAAACATTTACGGAAAAACGTCCGCTTTGATTTGTCTTGTGCGTGTACCTTTCATCATATCTTGTGTTTATTGGCCTATATACTCGGATCCTTCCATTGTTACACGACTGGAATGCGTTCTCATCTGAAGAAACTACAGACTCCCACAGATGGTTTTGATATTCGTTTGCAAATTGTAGCCGCCTTTGTTTATTCAGTTCTGTTAAATTTATTTTGTGAGCAGAACACCTACATTTTAGTTCAGACCTCCGAATTCTTCTTCGAGCTGTAATTGAAGATCCAGGAAAATGCGTTTCTTCTTTAGCCTTAATAGCGGTCTCGAATGGGTTGTCCCTTAAATAATTAACCAAATCTGTATCTTCGTCTATGGTGGAAACTTTTGGGCGACCAGAACCTGGTTTTCTCACGATACCATGCTCTCGAATTTTGGATTTAGCCAATAACACGGTTTTTTTGTTTACCCCTAATTCTTCAGCAATGTCCCTTATAGGAACCCCATCCCTTAGAGCCCATTCTCACTTGTCGGGGGTAGGATCCGTTTTTTAATCGGATGTCGCCGCCTCTATTCACACTAGTCGGCTGTTGTACCCGATCGTAGCTGGAGCCAATTTCGGTACTCTCCACGAAGACGAAGCGACTGTGCGCGGTGGACGTCGACGAAGATTTTGTTGTGCTATTTTATTTTAGAAGAAAACAAGCCAATAATACAAAATTTTGGGTGCACCCAATCCTGAAGGAATGGTTTTCTTTGGGAAATTTTCAAACCTTAATCACTTTATTGAAAAGTGACAAATATATGTTTTTTAATTATTTTAGAATGTCCATAACTACATTCAACGATCTACGGGCACGAGTTTCAGCTGGCAATGCTGGCATAAACTATAAAATTACATGATTAGGGCAGCTGGTAGGGGGTTTTCAGGCCCGACATCCGACAAATGTGAACACCGCCATACAAGCTCATAATGCGAACGAGATCCGACACATTTTTCATCAGGCGTGCGGCGCTGACAAAACACCCGACAATATTTGTCGGAGCCGACAAAAAAACGGAGTCGGATAGATGTGAACAGCTTCATACAAAATGTATTGCCAGTAGAGCACCCGATATTTTGTCGGATCCTACACCCGACAAGTGGGAACGTGCTCTTAATCGAGAAAATATAATCGACTTTTGCTCTGACGTAGAGTTGTCAGTTTGAAATAAAATAATGTATTATAGACCAGGAGAAGTTGTATTTTGTTGTACTACTTTTTTTTTGATCGCAATGGTACGTCCATAATTGGCCACATCACGATGTTTGTATTTTTTTTTTATTAACACGAACGGCACTGCGCTGTAACTGGTACAGTATGTTATGTACCTAACTAAGATAGCACAAAGTAAATAAGCTACAGTAATATAGAAGTAAAATTGAAAAGAAGATTCAAAAAAACTTAAACAAAATAGTAAATCGAGAAAGCGAAACAAAAAAAAATAAAAAAAGGGGAAAAAGTAACAATAAATAAGCTGCAGAAATTAACGAGTAAAATAGGAAATGTGGTATAAATAAAAAATCATAGTTCGAGCTGAAAATAATCCATCGAAAAGGAAAACTTGAACATTCAAAAATTTTGAAATAAAAAACAAAAAAAAAATAATATGTAAATGTGACATATCATTGAAAAGGCAATTTTGACTGGACCTTAATCTTGCAACACGTGCACGCCTTTAACCAAAAGACCTTCTCTTTCTGAGAATTAGTCCTTACCGTCTTTTAGCAATAATCGCACATCGGACTGACAAATTTAAAGCTAAAATAATTTAGTAATTTAGGAGTAAAATAAGATAAAATAACACGTCTTATTTTGCAAATGCATTTATATAAAAATTCATAAAATTGGGACTAAAATAGTAAATCGAGAAGGTATTGAAACTATCTTAAAGCCCGACTGTCAATACTTGACTTATATTTAAAAAAGAGAAAATTCAGGGCGATTACATGAATCGGTCAGATAAACAAGTGAATAAATGAAAAATAAAATTAATGAGAGCTAACTTAGAGCTTGGCGGTCAATGCTTGATTTATATTAAAAAAAGAAAATTAAGTGCGATTGTATTAATCGGTCAGATAAACAAATGAATTGATAAACTAAAGCTTCTGTACGATACCCAGATCCGGTCGTCGAACTCTGGTGGAGGCGCCGGGCACCTGTAGGTAACTCAGGTACTGCTACTCGATGGCCCCGAGGGAAAAACTAGCCGAGGACTCGATAGATCGGTGTTAAGATTAGCTCTAGTGTAGCCTGGAGCTTGGGTCTGTGGCCAGGTGATTGAATTGGACCGGAGACAGGACTTGCAGCCCGGTAATAAAAGTTGTAGTCTGGTAATCAAACGGGTAGCCCGGTAATTGAACTGGCAGCCCGGAATTAGAACCCTCGCTCGTGTGTGAGGGTTGCTAGAGAATCGACGGTCTCGGTTTAGTAGGAAGAGCTCGGAAGCTTCTAGTGCAGTAATTAAATCCCGATAAATCGGTCATGTCAAAACGCAAACAGAAACCAGCACAATATATCCCCAAAGAAAGGGTAGTATTAAATCACAATACTAAATGTTGAGTCTGTATGACTGCACTACAGCAGAAAGCTTTTCTTCTCACCGAAAGGTATTCGTAGAAGCACTCTCTATTCGTTTCAGTCAATTTGTTTTTCTCCTTCCACGAGATTAAAAACAACGTCAGATCAGCAAGAAGTGATGGGCTAAAACATGTCAAGTGATTCGATACAAAGAATAATTCTAAGATAATAAGCGACTTAGTTTATTACGATGGAAAAACGACGGCGGGAGCCACAATTTAATGCGCTGAAATTAAATTGTTCAAGAAATACTAGAAAATGTTCCCAAACGAAGGGATAAAATTTAAAAAACGAAATCGACCGCAGCAATTATAGGAAATAGCCCTTTCCTACTACCTAATGCAATCGACAGAACCAACCGAATATTGCGAACATTGCAGCATGCCCCCTGAAAAAAATAAAACAGAGGTCCCAAAAAAATCTCAGAAATGATCAGCCGGTGATTGAAATTAGGCAACCGGGGTCCCAAAAAGTTATGAAATATTCAAACCGAAAATAAAATATGAATTTGACGAATCTAATGAAGCGTAAAATCAGGTTTATTAACAGAATTCTTAAAAATATCGACAGGTTTGCTGGCCGTTCTACGGTAATGCAATATAAATTACGCAAAGCTCTCCTAAAAACAATAATATCCTATTTTAGAGATTGGATCAAACCTAAGCGATCTGTGCTTTGCTTATCAACTAAAATAAATATAGTCACAAAGTGTTATAAAAGCTAATACAAATATATCGTTAACCTATATTTAGAATAGAGTTAATTTGCATTAAGGAATGCGGCAATTTTAAGCTTATTGACAGCAAATCGAATCAATAAATTTAGAATTAATTAACCGATGAGTATTGACCTCTTTACAATAATTGTTACCGCAAAATACAGCATTTTTTTGGTAAATGCAGCGTATAAAATGAAATCTAAAAATATTTGGACACTGGCCAAAGCGGAATGTTACAACTCCCCCTCTCCTTCAAGAGGAGGGAAACTTAGAAAAAGTTGACCGACGATAATACATTAATTAAGGTAGATAAGTCAAAGTGAGGTAAGGATATAACCTATAGCTATCCTATAGTAAATTAAAATAACTTACCAAATAATTGATAAGTCAGAACATTACTGACCACCAGCTAATTTAAATGTCACCGATTTCCAAATTAAATCAGTACACTAAGAATCAAATAAAAAACTAAGTAATTAATATACTTGAATAAGCAAAGCAATGACATAAGCTAATTCATTGAAATAACCTTTATTGGGGGTTATCAATAATGGACACTGAACCATCCAACTTAAATAATAAAAACTAATACATTTCTTGGTCAACTTGCTCAAGATTGGCCCAACACCACCTGGACTTACTTTTCGCAGAGAAGGGACCCCAAGTACGCAATCTTAAGCGGAGTCCAGTCGGTGTTGCGTAACACCCGGTAAAGCATGGGGAACTTCGTTCACTGACCTTGGTCCGAGTAAACCCAAGCAACCCTGGGGCGCTCAAGAGCAAGGCAACCAAGAGGCAGATAAATTAAATGAAACAAACTAAAAATGGTAACCCTAAAGAACTGCCAAACAGAAGGGGGTGGAATATAGTAACACCAAACTAAAAGATGCCCTAACCAACTTGGCTAGGCACCATACAGTTCCAAAAGAAAAACAAAAAAAGTAATTAGGGTGTTCCGAAAAGTGACACTGTTATCATCCCTACAGATCTCTGTGCGTGGTGCCGCCACTGGGTGAGTTTCGCAAAAGCTTAAAAGGAAAAGAAATTGTCGGTAGTAGAATTAAATTCTCTTTCAAATTCTGAAAACCACGCATCGATATCTTTATTCGCTCGCAAAATATTTGATTTCCAATTTAATCTCAAACTCGCCTGCTTATGTGTTTCCACGTAAGTCTTGATGGTATTTTCCCATTGGGTTATCCTTCACCCTGTTTTAATTAACTAATAGTTTGAAAAGCCATGGCTCGTTCTTTCGTTCCAACGAAGTTTCAGACTAATCTCTCGTACAAATCATTTAAGGAAGAGTTCGATATGCCAATATCCAGGCATATCCGGAAATATGTATGCTGCTGGATTTTCAATGACATCCATTACAAATGGCCGTGTTTACAAAAATCGTTTGCCCGTCTGAAATAATCCAGCGTAATTAGTCACAAAACAGGAAAATACTTTAATCCCTCAATAACAAACTGGCGCGATTCATCACATTTTTAAAATTGTTGGCGACGGACGTTCGAGCAGCGAAACGGCATTCTTCCAATCAATTAGCCATGTGATGTAAAAGAGTATTATTACACAATGTTTCAAACTTGTCATAGATTTAATTGGAATCAGATTGACAACGCCGATAAAATACCGACCTCTTCATTCGGTTTGTTAGTCCTTTTTTTGTGATTGGCTATTTTCATTTTGAATTGGACCGATGGATGCGATGGATAGTGAATTTTTTTAGATGCTTGTGACATGTATCCGTGCCAATTTATGAAGAAATTTAAGAAGTAATGCTGATAGGATTTGATTCTTCTAATTTGTTCGTAGGGAAGTTTAATTTCAAGAGCTATAGGCACGTTTAAAGGCGTGAAAAGGCATTGGAAATATTTATTTGGACGTTCTTTCACTGTCGAAAACACACTAAAAAACCCACCTCGATCCACCTTTAATTGCGGAGCGCATAAAAACCCACGCTGTTTGCCAACGTGCATTCCCTCGGATTTAACAATTAATTTTTTCTCAACTTTACATAACTTTAAATACGCACGCAATCCCAATTCCCGATCGGACCGTAAAAACAAAAAAGCCCCCATAAAATTAATTCCCGAGAGCCCCAAAGGCTCTCTGTCCCCATAAATCGTAATCAGGCTGCGTCGATGGACCGCGAGGTCACAACAATGCGAACACTCGGTGTGGGTCGGATTTATGGGCACTTCTCTCTGATGACGGTTTCGGGGCCGAGCCAGAGGCGTTCCCTTGGTAATGAGCGTGCTCTTCAAAATTAATATTGCTATTAACAACTGTTGCGGTGGCTTTCGAGCATCTAGCCAACTATATAACACTTTCATTTTTGTATCTACTCTTGGAGCAAAGTTTATGCGGTTCATCTGATTATTTTAAGATAAATCAAACTAAGCTAATTAACTAAATACTTTTGGATAGGATTTTAATGAGCAATAAAGTAATCCAACAAATCATGACGAATCATCGTGGCTATGCAAACTTGTACCTTCAAGTGGCAACAAATCCTACCTCTTATTCCTCATTATTTGGGTTCTGAAACAGGAACAGAATTAATGAAAAATTTTTCAGAAATCTTAGGGCAAATTTAACATGTTCCTATGTTTAATAAATCTTAAAAGACAATATCTGAAACCGACAACTATGACATCAGTCTCTATATTGTCGACTGCCATGTCCATTAAAATAAAATCATACAGTGGAAAGTTTGAACTTAACCTTGAAACTCAATTATAAATTGTTATTAGTTAGAGTGTAAACTGTTATGACTAACCTTGTTGACAATTCAAAACAATATTCGAATTAGAGGTCAGAGTTTAGTATAAAAAGCTGCGCAGCAGCCCATACCGGCAGACTTTGATTTCCAGTGCGAACTACCGAAAGGGAAAAGCCCCTCTGGTAGATCAACGCTCTCACTTAAAAAAATACCTATCAGTGCGAACTACAGAAAGGGAAAAGCCATTCTGATCAGGCAACCTTAAAAGTGAATCAGTGAAAATTAATAACGCCATAAGGCAAAGTGCTGC
>MU186187.1:41479-53366 GCA_016904865.1 Pissodes strobi | reverse complement strand
AAATTAGAGAAAAGGTGTGCCTTGCTGAACCCTACAACGTCATGCTTTGAAATGTAAGAAAATCCGATTACTTCCGAAGATATTTGAGAAAACCCGAATTTTCTCGATTTCGTTTATATTTTTTTCTGACTTAATTTGAAAATATATGACAATACAAATTTCACTTTCTCATTGCCACTTTTCCTGCTCTTCAAGTTGGTGTTATTAGATTTTCAATCTGGCGTTTCGTTTTTTAGCAACCATCATCAACTTTGTTTTTTTAAATAGTCGAAAAAAATTATTTTATTCCTAAAAAAACTCTAATTTTAATCCTAAATTCAACAACATATCGCTATTTACCTTTATCCGACGTTTCGGATAAAAAAACCATCATCAATGGTATTTGATGATGAAAACGAAGAAACGAAACGTCGGGTCAAAAATCTAATTAAGTCATCATGTAGAGGAGGCAAAATGGCATAAGAATGTGAATTTTATTTTGATCAATTTTCTTTATTAAAGCCTGAAAAAAATGAATAATTGCAATCTACGAATTCTTGAAATTTAAAATATAATTAATTATTTTCAGATTTTAATGAGGATAGATCACAATAAAATTCACGTTCCTATGCCAATTTTTGTCCTCTCTAATGACGTAATTAGATTTTTGATCCCACGTTTCGTTCCTTCGTAATCATCATTAAATAACTTTGATGATGGTTTTTTTCAGCCGAAACGTCGGACAAATGTAAGGAGCGATATGTCGTTGGATTTAGGATTAAAATTAGTGTTTTTTAGGAATAAAACAAATTATTTCGTCTATTTGAAAAAACAAAGTTGATGATGGTTGCAAAGAAACGAAACGTCAGATTCAAAATCTAATAACATCAACTTGAAAAGCAGGAAAAGTAGCAATGGGAATGTGAAATTTGCATTGTTATGTCTTTTGAAATAAAGTCAGAAATAAATAAAAACGAAATCGGGAAAATTCGGGTTTTCCCAAATATCTTCGGGAGTAATCGGATTTTTTTAGATTCCAAAGCATGACGTTGTAGGATTCAGCAAGGCACGCCTTTTCTCCAATTTAATCATCTTTGTATCTCTTCTGGTTTCCGAGATCCCTGTAGTGTGCATTCTTATATGGGACACCGTGTATAAAAATTCACAAAATTGAGACTAAAATAGTAAATCGAGAAGGTATTGAAACTATCTTAAAGCCCGACTGTCAATACTTGACTTATATTAAAAAAAGAGAAAATTCAGAGCGATTACATGAATCGGTCAGATAAACAAGTGAATAAATAAAAAATAAAATTAATGAGAGCTAACTTAGAGCTTGGCGGTCAATGCTTGATTTATATTAAAAAAGGAAAATTAAGAGCGATTGTATTAATAGGTCAGATAAACAAATGAATTGATAAACTGAAGCTTCTGTACGATACCCAGATCCGGTCGTCGAACTCTGGTGGAGGCGCCGGGCACCTGTAGGTAACTCAGGTGCTGCTACTCGATGGCCTCGAGGAAAAAACTAGCCCAGGACTCGATAGCTCGATGTTAAGATTGGCTCTAGTGTAGCCTGGAGCTTGGATCTGTGGCCAGGTGATTGAATTGGCCCGGAGACAGGACTTGTAGCCCGGTAATAAAAGTTGTAACCTGGTAATCAAACTGGTAGCCCGGTAATTGAACTGGCAGCCCGGAATTAGAACCCTCGCTCGTGTGTGAGGGTTGCTAGAGAATCGACGGTCTCGGTTTAGTAGGAAGAGCTCGGAAGCTTCTAGTGCAGTAATTAAATCCCGATAAATCGGTCGTGTCAAAACGCCAACAGAAACCAGCACAATATATCCCCAAAGAAAGGGTAGTATTAAATCACAATACTAAATGTTGAGTCTGTATGACTGCACTACAGCAGAAAGCTTCTCTTCTCACCGAAAGGTATTCTTAGAAGCACTCTCTATTCGTTTCAGTCAATTTGCTTTTCTCCTTCCACGAGATTAAAAACTACGTCAGATCAGCAAGAAGTGATGGGCTGGAACATGTCAAGTGATTCGATACAAAGAATAATTTTAAGATAATAAGCGACTTAGTTCTCGTTTATTACGATGGTAAAACGACAGCGGGAGCCACAATTAATGCGCTGAAATTAAATTGTTCAAGAAATACTAGAAAATGTTCCCAAATGAAGGGATAAAATTAAAAAAATCGAAATCGACAGCAGGAATTATAGGAAATAGCCCTTTCCTACTACCTAATGCAATCGACAGAACCAACCGAATATTGCGAACATTGCAGCATGCCCCGTGAAAAACCACCCCAAAAAGATCTCAGAAATGATCAGCCGGTGATTGAAATTAGGCAACCGGGGGTCCCAAAAAGTTATGAAATATTCAAACCGAAAATAAAATATGAATTTGACGAATCTAATGAAGCGTAAAAGCAGGTTTTATTAACAGAATTCTTAAAAATATCGACAGGTTTTCTGGCCGTTCTACGGCAATGCAATATAAATTAAGCAAAGCTCTCCTAAAACAATAATATCCTATTTTAGAGATTGGATCAAACCTAAGCGATCTGTGCGTTGCTTATCAACTAAAATAAATATAGTCACAAAGTGTTATAAAAGCTAATACAAATATATCGTTAACCTATATTTAGAATAGAGTTAATTTACATTAAGGAATGCGGCAATTTTAAGCTTATTGACAGCAAATCGAATCAATAAATTTAGAATTAATTAACCGATGAGTATTGACCTCTTTACAATAATTCTTACCGCAAAATACAGCATTTTTTTTTGTTGAATGCAGCGTATAAAATAATATCTAAAAATATTTGGACACTGGCCAAAGCGGAATGTTACAACTCCCCCTCTCCCTCAAAAGGAGGGAAACTTAGAAAAAGTTGACCGACGATAATAAATTAATTAAGGTAGATAAGTCAAAGTGAGGTAAGGATATAACCTATAGCTATCCTATAGTAAATTAAAATAACTAATAAGTCAGAACATTATTGACCACCAGCTAATTTAAATGTCACCGATTTCCAAATTAAATCAGTACATTAAGAATCAAATAAAAAAATTAAGTAATTAATATACTTTAATAAGCAAAGCAATGACATAAGCTAATTAATTGAAATAACCTTTATTGGGGGTTATCAATAATGGACACTGAACCATCCAACTTAAATAATAAAAACTAATACATTTCTTGGTCAACTTGCTCAAGATTGGCCCAAGACCACCTGGACTTACTTTTCGCAGAGAAGGGACCCCAAGTACGCAATATTAAGCGGAGTCCAGTCGGTGTTGCGTAACACCCGGTAAAGCATGGGGAACTTCGTTCACTGACCTTGGTCCGAGTAAGCCCAAGCAACCCTGGGACGCTCAAAGAGCAAGGCAACCAAGAGGCAGATAAATTAAATGAAACAAACTAAAAAAGGTAACCCTAAAGAACTGCCAAACAGAAGGGGGTGGAATATAGTAACACCAAACTAAAAGATGCCCTAACCAACTTGGCTAGGCACCATACAGTTCCAAAAGAAAAACAAAAAAGTAATTAGGGTGTTCCGAAAAGTGACACTGCTATCATCCCTACAGATCTCTGTGCGTGGTGCCGCCACTGGGTGAGTTTCGCAAAAGCTTAAAAGGAAAAGAAAAAGTAGAATTAAATTCTCTTTAAAATTCTGAAAACCACGCATCGATATCTTTATTCGCTCGCAAAATATTTGATTTCCAATTTAATCTAAAACTCGCCTGCTTATGTGTTTCCACGTAAGTCTTGATGGTATTTTCCCATTGGGTTATCCTTCACCCTGTTTTAATTAACTAATAGTTTGAAAAGCCATGGCTCGTTCTTTCGCTTCAACGAAGTTTCAGAATAATCTCTCGTACAAATCATTTAAGGAAGAGTTCGATATGCCAATATCCAGGCATATCCGGAGATATGTATGCTGCTGGATTTTCAATGACATCCATTACAAATGACCGTGTTTACAAAAATCGTTTGCCCGTCTGAAATAATCCAGCGTAATTAGTCACAAAACAGGAAAATACTTTAATCCCTCAATAACAAACTGGCGCGATTCATCACATTTTTAAAATTGTTGGCGACGGACGTTCGAGCAGCGAAACGGCATTCTTCCAATCAATTAGCCATGTGATGTAAAAGAGTATTATTACACAATGTTTCAAACTTGTCATAGATTTAATTGGAATCAGATTGACAACGCCGATAAAATACCGACCTCTTCATTCGGTTTGTTAGTCCTTTTTTTGTGATTGGCTATTTTCATTTTGAATTGGACCGATGGATGCGATGGATAGTTAATTTTTTTAGATGCTTGTGACATGTATCCGTGCCAATTTATGAAGAAATTTAAGAAGTAATGCTGATAGGGTTTGATTCTTATAATTTGTTCGTAGGGAAGTTTCACTTCAAGAGCTATAGGCACGTTTAAAGGCGTGAAAAGGCATTGAAAATATTTATTTGGACGTTCTTTCACTGTCGAAAACACACTAAAAAACCCACCTCGATCCACCTTTAATTGCGGAGCGCATAAAAACCCACGCTGTTTGCCAACGTGCATTCCCTCGGATTTAACAATTAATTTTTTCTCAACTTTACATAACTTTAAATACGCACGCAATCCCAATTCCCGATCGGACCGTAAAAACAAAAAAGCCCCCATAAAATTAATTCCCGAGAGCCCCAAAGGCTCTCTGTCCCCATAAATCGTAATCAGGCTGCGTCGATGGACCGCGAGGTCACAACAATGCGAACACTCGGTGTGGGTCGGATTTATGGGCACTTCTCTCTGATGACGGTTTCGGGGCCGAGCCAGAGGCGTTCCCTTGGTAATGAGCGTGCTCTTCAAAATTAATATTGCTATTTATCAACTGTTGCGGTGGCTTTCGAGCATCTAGCCAACTATATAACATTTTCATTTTTGTTTCTACTCTTTGAGCAAACATTTATGCGGTTCATCTGATTATTTTAAGATAAATCAAACTAAGCTAATTAACTAAATACTTTTGGATAGGATTTTAATGAGCAATAAAATAATCCAATAAATCATCACGAATCATCGTGGCTATGCAACCTTGTATCTACAAGTGGCAACAAAGCATACCTCTTATTCCTCATTATATTATATACTTGGGTTCTGGAACAGGAACAGAATAAATGAAAAATCTTTCAGAAATCTTAGGCCAAATTTAACATTCCTACCTTCTTATGTTTAATAGATCTTAAAAGACAATAACTGATGAGACCGACAACTATGACATCAGTCTCTATATTGTCAAATGCCATGTCCATTAAAATAAAATCATACAGTGGAAAGTTGGAACTTAACCTTGAAACTCAATTATAAATTATTATTAGTTAAAGTATAAACTGTAAGGATTAACCTTGTTGAAAATTCAAAACAATACTCGAATTAGAGGTCAGAGTTTAGTATAAAAAGCTGCGCAGCAGCCCATACCGGCAGACTTTGATCTCCAGTGCGAACTACCGAAAGGGAAAAGCCACTCTGATCAGGCACGTTTAAAAAAGACCTATCAGTGCGAACTACCGAAAGGGAAAAGCCATTCTGATCAGACAACCTTAAAAGTGAATCAGTGAAAATTAATCACGCCATAAGGCTGCTTTAAGTAACGACATATAAAAATTAAACTACGTAACTAAAACATTCATACAGAAACCAAAAATCGATCTATATAATATGACCCGTGGTGGAGGCTGCCGTTTTGATCCCCGTACATAGGACCAAGGACTCGTCGAGGAGATACGCTTTTCCAGATAGACCTCTGATCCAGCTAAAAATAATATTTTGCATCAATCCAAGCCGTCTATATTTTGTATAGCAGTGGTGAACCACAAGATTGTTTTCTGTACCAGTTTTCTCTGAGATTTTTTGGAAATTATAACAATTTGCCTTCTTGAGATTTTAGTGGAGTTAGGAGTCATTGTCGTCTAATTAATTAAATCCGTCTCCGAATGTCAGATAAAAAATACAGTCTACGTTCTAAGAGTCAATCCAACACGCCAGCTAAGGAGCCCACCCTACCACCCACCTCACAGCAGCACATCCATATTCGCAGCTTCAAAGAAAGTGAGAAGATCGCCACCGACATCCCCAATAATAAATTTAGAACAAATTAAGAAAATCTAATTTCTCGACAAACTATTAGTGAAACCATCAAGTGAAAATCCACAAAGGTACCAAGAAGACCAAGCATCACACAGCGGCACGGAGACCAGGGAAGAAAACTACATCTTAAGAAACGCCATACTTTAAGACAGTTGGACCATAAGAAGAGTAAGAAAAATCAGTACATGCATAAAATGGACCAATGGACCAAGCCATCACCAATTAATAATCAGAAAGAAAACAGAGAGGTCAATAATGAAGCAAAGCAATTTCAGTTAATTATGCGAGGGGCAAAAGATGCAATGGCAATATATAAGAAAGAGAATAACCAACAAAAAAATAAGAGTAGTGCCATTATAGGACAAAAAACGGGTGTACAGTTAGAAGAACAACTACGAGCAATTGTTAGTGAAAAAAGTTGCGTGAAATTAAAATTTAAACACGCGCAACAATGAAAAATTAATAATACCTTAGATAATAGAGATAATAATAGTTAGGCAGAGGAACAAGCAAATAGAAAATGAAGAAGAAGAAAGGAGAAGATGTTTTTAAGAAGTAGGAAATAAGGGAGAAACTAAGAAATGAGTATATACAGTACGTATAAAGAATTTTGAACCCAACTGTCTCAGATAAATGCCTTACATGGAAAATCACAAGTCAGACACTTGGAAAGCAAAATATACGGGGACCTAAGAGATGAAATCAGAGTTTCATAAAAAGTATATATAAATAGACAATATACGAGGAAATATTAAACTATTATTAGACATGGATATCGCCAAACATAGGAAAAGTCATACAATATTATTATCTAAAGTACTACTGTAACAGAAACCAAGTAAATTCAAAAAAATATATATAAAAATTAAGTAAAACATAACCAGAACTAGGCAAATACAAAGAAACCAAAAGCTAAGAAGACATCAGAAACTAAGTAATTAAGAAGAGGATTCAGAGGCTAAAGCGGATAGTACAGAGGATACGGAAGATACGGATATACAGTGAGTTATACAAGAGGCAGAAAAAGAAAAACATGAGAAAGATAAGGGGCAACAAAACAGTAATAAAATTGAGAATAATGAAAGTATAAACAAAAAAGAAGACGAGGACTTCGAAGGAAGACTGCTAACGATTTTAAGGAAAAAATAATGACAGTGCGCAAAGTATCTATAAACTCAGGTTTCAATGATAAATATCTTAGCTATTAGGGAAAATCATAATAAGACACTTAGGAGTGAGAAACAGAGATAGATTAGAAAGATAGAACTAGAATTTGGAACGCAAGTGTTGGGAACAACTATCTAAGATACTAGAGAAAGTCATAATAAAAACATGTAGGCGTCCAAATAGATTATAGAGAAGGTTGATATAAGGAAAAATTAAACTAGAAAAGTTTAGTAAAGGAACAGCTAGAAAGCGCAATTATACACAGGTCGTATAGGGTATGTTGTAGTCAACTGTCTCAGATAAGTACCTAATAGGGAAGATCATAAGTCAGACAGACACTTGGGCAACATGAGGACCTAGGAGATGAAATTAGAAGCCATAGATGGGCATATATAAAGTTATAAGGAAAGTTATAGGCAATATATGAGGATATAGTAAACTAAAGTAGTAATAGAAATAAAGGAAAATAAGTTGAAAGTAGCATAGCACATGAAGCCAGTGATAAGTATCATATGGAGAAAAATCACAACAAATTAAGAGAGGAAAAATTAGAGAAAATACGTCTGTATCGATCGATAAAATACATAGAGATATATACAATACATAGAGATATACACAATACGTCGAGGTAGATAAAATATGTTCATAAAAGATTAACAATAAGCCATCATAGCTAAGAATGATAAAACTTAGATAAGATAAGGAAATAAAATAAGAGCCCGTAAAGTATAGAAACACAGAAGTAATAGAATAAGTAGCATATACATGGATAGAAGAAAACTTAGATTAAGTAAATATATATAGGAATAAGCCAACATAAAGATATAAAACAAAACCATTCAAAATCGGTGCCTACTAAGCAGCTTAAGTTATGCCGAAAGTCACTCATTATCCTTCTTACAAAATGCGCATACTCTGAGAGGGATAATAATTAAAAATAACAAGAGCCAAATCAAATCAGCATTAGAGTTAATTGACAATGCAAACAATTCACTTATTTCTTAAATACACGTTGTAATTAATATTGTTCTAAAACAACAACGACATCGTTATTGGGATCAAGAAATTCGATGTTATATAATCATAAACAGTCAATAATAAACCAAGCCATTTAATAATCCATTTTTGATATCATGTACACAGTGTACCAACTAAGATATAAAATAATATTTTTCAAATTTGTAATTCCGCGAATTAACCATATACTTATCTGATATAAACTATAGGTTGCAATCTTAATTTTTGAATCATAAGATAATATTTTCAGAGGATGAAATTTTAGTATATTTTAAAGTCACTAATTAAAGATTTAAGGATAATACATGGGAAATTCTTAATAAGCGATATTATAAGCATTAGGTTAAGAGGTACGTGTCAATATTGCTTACTAATATTCTGTTTATATTTTTTGCATGTACTTGGAGCGCTATTCAATGTCGACCTACAGTTCGATCCTTATATGGACGACACCCAAGGAATGCCACCAGGTGGACAAAACTGAACCAAGACGCAAAATGGACAACAAGTAAAGCGAATGAACAAACTGATGCAACCAGCCAGAAAGTTCTGGATCGAGCAGGGACCTGTAGGGACTGATTGTGACAGTGAAAAAGTGTTAATATAAGGTTGGGTGCAAAATGAAAAAAAAAGGAAAAATATATGTCTATGTAGTATGGGAATAGCATATCTGGCAATAAACTCCGGGGACCGTCGTTTTCTAAGGGGAGGGCATGTGTCAACTGCCATGTCCATTAAAATAAAGTCATACAATGGAAAATTTGAACTTAACCTTGAAACTCAGTTATAAATTGTTATTAGTTAAAGTATAAACTGTTATGATTAACATTGTTGACAATTCGAAATAATACTCGAATTAGAGGTCAAAGTTTGGTATAAAAAGCAGCAGCCCATACCGGCAGACTTTGATCTCCAGTGCGAACTACCGAAATGAAAAAGCCCCTCTGGTAGATCAAAGCTCTCACTTTAAAAAAGACCTATCAGTGCGAACTACCGAAAGGGAAAAGCCATTCTGATCAGGCCCGTTTAAAAAAGACCTATCAGTGCGAACTACCGAATGGGAAAAGCCATTCTGATCAGGCAACCTTAAAAAGTGAATCAGTGAAAATTAATAACGCCATAAGGCAAAGTGCTGCTTAAATTAACGACATATAAAAAGTAAACTACGTAACTAAAACATTCATCCAGAAACCAAAAATCGATCCGCCCGTCTATATAATGTGACCCGTGGTGGAGGCTGCCGTTTTGATCCCCGTACATAGGGCACAGGACCAAGGACTCGTCGAGGAGATACGCTTTTTCCAGATAGACCCCTGATCCAGCTAAAAATAACATTTTGCATCAATCCAAGCCGTCTATATTTTGCATAGCCGTGGTGACCCACGAGATTGTTTTCGGTACCAGTTTTCTTTGAGATTTTTCGGAAATCATAACAATTTGCCTTCTTGACATTTTGGTGGAGTTAGGAGTCATTGTCGTCTAATTAATTAAATCCGTCTCCGAATGTCAGATAAAAATACATTCTACGTTATAAGAGTCAATCCGACACGTCAGCTAAAGAGCCCACCCTACCACCCACCTCACAGCAGCACAGCCATCTTCGCAGCTTCAAAGAAAGTGAGAAGATCGCCACCGAAATCCCCAATAATAAATTTAGAATAAATTAAGAAAATCCCATTTCTCGACAAACTATTAGTGAAACCATCAAGTGAAAATCCAGAAAGGTACCAAGAAGACCAAGCATCACACAGCGGCACGGAAACCAGGGAAGAAAACTACATCTTAAGAAACGATATACTTTAAGACAGTTGGACCATAAGAAGAGTAAGAAAAATCAGTACATGCATAAAATGGACCAATGGACCAAGCCATCACCAAGTAATAATCAGAAAGAAAACAGAGAGGTCAATAATGAAGCAAAGCAATTTCAGTTAATTATGCGAGGAGCAAAAGATGCAATGGCAATATATAAGAAAGAGAATAACCAACACAAAATTAAGAGTAGTGCCATTATAGGACAAAAAAGGGGCGCACAGTTAGAAGAACAACAACGAGCAATAATTGTTAGTGAAAAAAGTTGCCTGAAATTAAAATTTAAACACGCGCAACAATGACAAAAAATACCTTAGATAATGGAGATAATAATAGTTAGGCAGAGGAACAAGCAAATAGAAAATGAAGTAGAAGAAAAGAGGAGAAGTTTTTAAGAAGTAGCAAATAAGGGAGAAACTAAGAAATGAGTATATACAGGACGTATAAAAAATTTTGAACCCAACTGTCTCAGATAAATACCTTACAGGAAAAATCACAAGTCAGACACTTGGAAAGCAAAATATACGAGGAACTAAGAGATGAAATCAGAGTTTCATAAAAAGTATATATAAATAGACAATATACGAGGAAATATTAAACTATTATTAAACATGGATATCGCCAAACATAGGGAAAGTCATACAATACTATTATCTAGGGTACTACTGTAACAGAAACTAAGTAAATTCAAAAAAATATATATTAATATTAAGTAAAAAGTAACCAGAACTAAGCAAATACAAAGAAACCAAAAGCTAAGAAGACATCAGAAACTAAGTAATTAAGAAGAGGATTCAGAGGATACAGCGGATGATAGTACAGAGGATGCGGAAGATACGGATATACAGTTAGTTATACAAGGAGCAGAAAAAGAAAAACATGAGAAAGATAAGGGGCAACAAAACAGTAATAAAATTGAGAATAATGAAAGTATAAACAAATAACAAGACGAGGACTTGGAAGGAAGGCTGCTAACGATTTCAGGGAAAAAATAATGACAGTGCACAAAGTATCTACAAACCCAGGTGACACTTAGGAGTGAGAAACAGAGATACATTAGAAAGATAAAACTGGAATTTGGAACGCAAGTGTTAGTAACAACTATCTAAGATACTACAGAAAGTCATAATAAAAACATGTAGGCGTCCAAATAGATTATAGAGAAGGTCGGTATAAGGAAAAATGAAACTAGAAAAGTTTAGTAAAGGAACAGCTAGAAAAAGCGCAATTATACACAGGTCGCATAGGGTATGTTGTAGCCAACTGCCTCAGATAAGTCCCTAATAGGGAAGATCATAAGTCAGACAGACACTTGGGCAACATGAGGACCTAGGAGATGAAATTAGAAGTCATAGATGGGCATATATAAAGTTATAAGGAAAGTTATAGGCAATATATGAGGATATAGTAAACTAAAGTAGTAATAGAAATAAAGGAAAATAAATTGAAAGTAGCATAGCACATGACGCCAGTGATAAGTATCATATGGAGAAAAATCACAACAAATTAAGAGAGGAAAAACTAGAGAAAATACGTCTGTATGGATCGATAAAATACATAGAGATAGATACAATACATAGAGATATACACAATACGTCGAGGTAGATAAAATATGTCCATAAAAGATTAACAAGATAAGCCATCATAGCTAAGAATAATAAAACATAGATAAGATAAGGAAATAAAATAAGAGCCCTTAAAGTATAGAAACATATAAATAATAGAATAAATAGCATATACATGGATGGAAGAAAACTTAGAT
>MU186187.1:9947-34478 GCA_016904865.1 Pissodes strobi | reverse complement strand
AAACTTCCTGATTAAAGTTCCCTTCTCAATTTCTATTAGAGACGTAATTTTAGAACAGGAATTAATAAAACCGTCAAAATTAAAATCAAATAAACTACAGTCAGAACGGCCTTCCCCTTGTCGTCTAATTCCATGTTTTCAACGTAATTAAGGCGCATAAAATATGGCAGGAGCGGGAAAATTGAAAGAAGGCAATTTGTAACAAACTATTTATCATAAGTAATTAAAATGTTAATTAGGACTCCACGAAGGCAAGTGTATTCATCCAGTTTTCGACGTTTCTTTTTGTATATTTTTTTTATCGCGGGTCAATTTACATCTTTATGTATGTTTTATGAACGTATATTAAATGTCTTGTCCTTTTCAGAATGTTTTTAATTACTTGGTAACTACCAGACGAGGCCGTTTTTGGTGTTATTTATAGGGACCTGTTGATGGGGTTTATTATTTTATTAAAATTAAATTGAATCTATGTATCTTTTGTCTGGCTTCAATTTGATTTCACAAGGGAATGGTGGAATAAAGAGATTTTCGTGTTATTACTTTTTCCTTTCGAGTTATAGTCAAAATGCTACTCCATTATTCTCTCATGATAAACGCTTACGAACAAAGCCGTATATAGGAAAAAATGGCTACATGTTGAAGATTGTAGGCTTGAGTTAAGTAATATAATATAATAAATAACAAACTAGAAAATCAATAAAAATCAACACAGACTACACTAGTCAATGATCTTTCGTTGTCCTTTTATGTTTCTTTAAGTCGTCATAAAAATCTTCTATAAAATTATTTATTAAACTCATCACAGCACTTAGTTTTTCTGTCTTCTATTAAGCATAGTCGTTACTGCCAGGTAACCCGAAATATAAGTAGTTAATTCTTAATTAGATCTTAAATAAAACATCTTAATTCAGAGGTTCAGTCTGAATTTAATGAAAATTATTTATTTAGATTTAAGGTATTAATTCAGATTCAAATTAAAAAACATTTAATAAAAATCGACAATTTATGTTCTAGGCCGGAATTGAATAAGACTCATTAGTTTAGAGATTCAAGGTAAAAATTTAATAAAAATTTCTAATTTTTATTTAAGATCGGGATTTAATTAGAATAATTTCATAAAAATCATCAATATAGATTTATGGCCGGAATTTAATAAAATTCATTAATTTAGAACTTCAAGGTAAGAATTTAATAAAAAGTATGAATTCAAAAAATCATGATCAAAATTTAATAAAAATTACTGATTCAGAAAATTACACTCGTAATTATTGTTTATTTTGAATTTGTGTCAAGGTGATTAAGCAATCATCCTTGTTGATGATCTTCAAAGAGAGAACGTAGAAAAATAATGAATTCGGAGATTTAGGATAGAATTTAATAAACAAGGACAGTTTAATTCAGGGATTTAAGGTTAAAATTTAATAAACAATTTTAATTCAGAGGTTCAGAATTTAATAAAAATTATTTATTTAGATTTAAGGTATTAATTCAGATTCAAGTTAAAAAGCATTTAATAAAAATCAAAAATTTATGTTCTAGGCCGGAATTGAATAAAACGCATTAGTTCAGAGATTCAAGGCCAAAATTAAATAAAAATTGCTAATTTTTATTTAAGGTCGGGATTTATTACAAATTATTAGAATAATTTAATTAAAATCACGAATATAGCTTTATGGTCCGAGTTTAACAAGATTCATTAATTTAGAAATTCAAGGTAAGAATTTAATAAACAGGTTGAATTCAAAAATCAGGGTCAAAATTTAATAAAAATTACGTAATTATTGCTTATTTTAAAGAATATGTATCAGGGTGATTAAGCAATCATCCTTAATTATGATCTTCGAATTCAGAACGTAAAAAAATAATGAATTCGGAGATTTTAGAATTTAATAAACAGATATTCAAGGAGAGTTTAATTCAGAGATTTAAGGTTAAAATGTAATAAAAAATTTTAATTCAGAGGTTCCCTCAGAATTTAAAAAATATATATTTATTTAGATGTAGGGTATTAATTCAGATTCAAATTAAAAAGCATTTAATAAAATTCAACAATATATGTTCTAGGCTGGAATTGAATAAAACGCATTAGTTCAGAGATTCAGGATCAAAATTTAATAAAAATTACTAATTTTTATTTAAGGTCGGGATTTATTACAAATTATTAAAATAATTTAATAAAAATCATCAATATAGATTTATGGTCGGAGTTTAACAAAATTCATTAATTTAGAAATTCAAGATAAGAATTTAATAAAAACTAAGAATTCAAAATATCAGGGTCAAAATTTAATAAAACTTACTAGTTCAGAAAATTACACTCGTAATTATTGTTTATTTTGAAGAATTTGTGTCAAGGTGATTAATCATCCTTGATTATGATCTTCGAAGTCAGAACGTAAAAAAATAATGAATTCGGAGGTTTAAGATACAATTTAATAATCAGAGATTCAAGGACAGTTTAATTCAGGGATTTAAGGTTAAAATTTAATATCAAATTTTAATTCAGAGGTTCAAAGTCAGAATTTAATAAAAACTATTTATTTAGATTTAAGGTATTAATTCAGAGATTTAAGTTAAGCATTTAATAAAAACCATTAAATTAGATTCCAGTCCGGAATTAATTAAAAAGCATTAGTTCAGAGATTTAAGGTAAACATTTAATTTAATTGGTTTTAAATATACTTAACTTCTGATTTCATTGTTGATAATATTTTATTAGCAATTTTCTGGCATCCACCGCAGATTTATTATTTATATTTTATTTTGTTGCGAAGTCTAAGCCAAAATAATTTTTTCTGACTTGTGTCGTCTACAAGTTGGTGGCGCCTTTACATAAATAAACCTCCCTACTCTTCGGCATTTGAATTTAGCATTAATTTTTTTTGTTATATTTTTGTTCACTTTCAGTTTCTTCTAATCTGTGGTGAAAGTAAGCAAGTATCCAAATAAAATTAGAAAAGAAGAAAGGAAAATCGTGCAAGACATTGCACATTTGAAAAAATCTCTTCTTCACGTGGATAGTTGGTAATTTCTGTACGCACTCACTAAATGTGCTTTAGGGTTCTTTGTTGTTATATTTTGTTTTGCTTATTTGATTTAATTAAAAATGTGCTCATTTTATTTCCATTTTACTTTACTGCTTTATTGTGTATTATTTTATATTTTATTGTCCTTCATTTTGCTCTTAATTGGTTAATAGTTATTGAATTATATTCAGTAAATTGTGTATTTACGTTCTCACTCCAAGGCCTACTAACAAATGATTTACATGTGTTTTCGCTGTGACGTATTATTTTTTCTTATTAATTGTGCCCTGTATTTGGTCCGTTGTTTGTTTTTTCTATTCACTGTTTTTATTGCACTAGTTTTTGGTCGCTGAACTATTATCTGGTTTTATACAATTTTTTTCTGCACTTTTTTTTAACATCATTTTTTTTGTAAATTTGTTTAATATCTATCATTATCGTGCTTTTTTTTCTTAACAATATAACTCTTCTACATTCTTTGTTTTCTATTTTCATTGTTCCTCTCTTTTTCTATTAATTTTTAGTCGCTTCATCATCAAATTTTTCATTTTGTGTTGTTGTTATTTTGTTTTCTGTATATAATCACGAAATTTGCTTTAGGGCCTTTTGCTGATATATTTTCTTTTGCTTATTTGATTTCCTAAAGGTTTTCATTTTATTTGTGTTTTAATTTACTGTCGGTATTATTTTATATTTTATTGTCCTTCGTTTCGTTCTTAATTGGTTATTATTTACTGAATTATATTCAGTAAATTGCGTATTTACCTTCTCCTCGAAGGCCTACTAACAATGTTTCGCATTTGTTTTCGCTGTGATCTCTAATATTTTGTCATAATAATTAGGCCCTGTATTTTGTCCGTTGTTTGTTTTCTCTATTCTCTGTTTTTATTGCACTAGTTTTTGGTCGCTGAATTACTATCAGGTTTTATAGAATTATTTTCCATTTTTTTTCTGGACTTTTTTTGCACTTTTATGTTTTGCATCAGTCTTTTGTAAATTTGTTTAATATCATGCATTATCTGGCTTTTTTTCTTAACCATATAACTCTTCTACCTTTGTTTTCTCTTTTCATTGTCATCACCATCAAGTTTAAGACTCCTTTTTTATCCTCAACTTTCTGGCACTTCTCATTTTATCTTGTAATTCTTCATTCAGTTTTCTGTACGCACTCACTAAATGTGATTTAGGGTTATTTGCTGATATATTTTCTTTTGCTTATTTGATTTCATTATAAAAGTGCTCATTTTATTTCTATTTTACTTTACTGTTTTTATTGTGTATTATTTTATATTTTATTGTCCTTCGTTTCGTTCTTAATTGGTTAATATTTATTGAATTATATTCCGTAAATCGTGTATTTACCTTCTACCCGAAGACCTACTAACAAATGCTTATGATTTGTTTTTGCTGCGATTTCTATTATTTTTATTAGTAATTAATTATTTAATTAATTAAGTATACCCTGTATTTACTCCGGTGTTTGTTTTCTCATTTCACTGTTTTTATTGCAGTAGTGTTTGGTCGCTGAATTACTATCAGGTTTTATATAATTTTTTTTTCTTTTTTTCTGCACTTTTTCGCACTTTTGTTTTTTTCGTCAGTCTTTTGTAAATTTATTTAATATCTTTCATTATCTGGTTTTTTTCTTAACAATACCATTTTCTTTGTTTTCCATTTTCATTGTTCCTCTTTTTTCTATTAGTTTTTAGTCGCTTCATCAACATCAAATTTAAAATTTCTTTTAAATGCTGAACTTTGTCGCGCTTCTTATTTTATTTTGTAATTCTTCATTTGTGTTTGTACGCAATCACCTAATATGCCTTAGGTTTTTTGCTATTATAGTTTGTTTTACTTATTTGATTTTCGTTAAAAAGGTGTTTATTTCTATTTTACTTTACAGTCTGTAATATTTTATAATTTATTGTTCTTCCTCTTTGTTTTTAATTAGTTAATAGTTTTTGAATTATATTAAGTAAATCATATATTTACGTTTTACTCCAAGGCCTACTGACAAATGTTTCACATTTCTTTTCGCTGTGATTTCTATTATTTCTTCTTATTAGTTATGCCCTGTATTTGGTCCGTTGTTTGTTTTCCCTATTCACTGTTTTTATTGCACTAGTTTGGCTTAGTTTTTCGCTGCATTACTATCAGGTTTTATGCATTTGTTTCCTTTTTTTGCACTTTCGTTTTTCTTGCGTCAGTTTTTGTAAGCTTGTTTATTATCTTTCATCATCTGGCTTTTTTCATAACCATATAACTCTTCTCCCTTCATTTTTTTCTATCTTCATTGTTCCTCTTTCTTGTGTTAGCTTGGGTTAGTCGCCTCATCAACATTAAATTTAAGACTTATTTATACTAAACTTTCTCGCACGTCTCATTTTTATTTTGTAATGCTTTATTCAGTTTTCTGTACGCACTCACCAAATATTGCTTGTTTTGCTTATCTTATTTCGTTGAAAAGGTTTTATTTCTATTTTTCATTACTGTATTATTTTATATTTTATTGTCCTTCCTGTTTGTTCTCAATTGGTCAATGGTCATTGAATTATATCTTTTAAATCGTGTATTAACGTTCTACACCAAGGCCTACCAAGAAATGTTTGGCATTTGATTCTGTGTGATTTTTGATATTTTGTATTATTAATTATGCCCTTAATTTTGTTCGTTTTTTATTTACCTTATTCGTAATTTTTCTTGAACTAGTTTTTAGTCGCTGAATCAACATCAGGATTTATAGAATTTTCTTTAAGTTTTTCTGCACTTTCATTTGTTTGTTCAGTCTTTTACAAGTTTATTCAATATCATTTATTGTCTGGCTGTTGTTATTATTTGTTGGAATTTTTTTCCTTGATCATATTACTTATCTTTCTTCTTTGTTTTCTATTTTCATTGCTCCTCTTCTGATTTTTTTTCTGGGAATCATATCGGGTTTTTCATGTTTTAGAGCCTTATTTGCTTTCATATTGTAGCCCTTATTGAGCATTTTAATCGTTGTTTATTAGTTAATTATATTTAGTAAATCGTGTACTTATGTACTGCTCTAGGGTGTCTTTTACAAATAATTCGTTATTGTTTTCGCTATGATTTCCTATATTTGTCTTATTAGCTATTTTCTGTGTTTTGGTCGTTCTTTTTTTAGTTATTCATTGTTTTAAAAATCTCCTCCACTTCCGTGCATAGCCCATAATGATCTATGGTCGTCGTGGTCGGATTTGAAAAGTTCTTGGAGGTATGAAAGTCCTATTATGCTTTTTTATACCGGAAATATCAATTATTAAATTGAAATGATCGTCCAGACGCCACTGTCTCAATTTCCATTTTCATCTTATTTCGAATTTTGTCACTAAATTACCTCAACAAGCCGCCGTAATTTATGGCCATGTTTGTTTCATTTTTCAGCGATTTATACGATTTTAGAAATAGCGAAATTATTTTCCGAAAGTCAAAGTTGGAAATACGGACGGCATTATATTTAAAGCTCGCTGCGAGCTGTTTGTCTACCATAATTTATATAAGGTTTTATCTAAATGCTATTTGTTAACATGCGCACGTAGAGAACGGCGGTTAAGTAGGTTACGAGATAAAGGGCGTACCTAGCGACTGGTATTTCATTTATTAGAAGAAATTGTTTTAAAAAAGTTCTTGTATCTCACTTAGACGGCTCATCAGTAATCACGTATCCTTATAGGCAGAAGCCCAAAGTATAGATTTCGAAATATTTCTTCGGTGCAATGGGATAAATACAAAAATATAAGAAGCCAAGTGTGGACTATGTCATGGACAGCCCTTAGAGAGGTTATATCATCAAGCCTCTTTCAGTGATGCAGAAAGCAATTCAATCTTCAAACGACCTTGCGATTTTTGAAGAACGTATGAAACAGCAATCCAACGACAGGACTAGATGTCCTACTGAGCCTCCTATCTTATTATTCAAATATACGTACGTATAGAGTACATATTTAACTTGCAAATCATCCACTAAAACTTCCTTATTTATTAATTCGCTAATTTCAGCTTGAGGGAGAGACAAGTAATGTCTATATTTTTAAACAATACACGCGAATTTCACAACAATGGCCACCAGAAAAATATAAGGGAAGATATATCTTATTATTCAAATATACGTACGTAAAGAGTACATATTTAACTCTTGCAAATCATCCACTAAAACTTCCTTATTTATCAATTTGCTAATTTCAGTTTGAGGGAGAGACAAGTGATGTTTATATTTTTAAACGATACACCTGAATTTCACAGTAAAAGCCACCAGAAAAATATAAGGGAAGAGATATCTTATTATTCAAATATACGTACGTAAAGAGTACATATTTAACTTGCAAATCATCCACTAAAACTTGCTTATTTATTAATTCGCTAATTTCAGTTTGAGGGAGAGACAAGTGATGTTTATATTTTTAAACGATACACCTGAATTTCACAGTAAAGGCCACCAGAAAAATATAAGGGAAGAGATATCTTATTATTCAAATATACGTACGTAAAGAGTACATATTTAACTTGCAAATCATCCACTAAAACTTCCTTATTTATTAATTCGCTAATTTCAGTTTGAGGGAGAGACAAATGATGTTTATATTTTTAAACAATACACCTGAATTTCACAGTAATGGCCACCAGAAAAATATAAGGGAAGAGATATCTTATTAATTAACTATACGTACGTAAAGAGTACATATTTAACTTGCAAATCATCCACTAAAACTTCCTTATTTATCAATTCACTAATTTCAGTTTGAGGGAGAGACATGTAATGTCTATATTTTTAAACAATACACGCGAATTGTCAAAATAATGGTCACCAGAGGCCACCCTAGTATCTGGAGACTAGGAGGTAAGACAGTTGGACATGAAGGCACCTCCTAAATAACAGGTGGGAAGAAACACTTGCCTCATACAGGGTCGTACCACCTGAAAACAGACTGAGATTGAAGGGAGCATACCTCGGAGCATACGCAGTTTTCTGTGTTTCAACAGAAGTGTACACAATCTTGATGACTGCAACAATGGACGAAATCAGACAAAGAAAAGAAGAGGAGGAGTAAGTTGCTCTGATAGCCACCACGGTCTGTGCACCCAGAACTAACGCTAAATTGGTCCAGGAGGAAGGGTGGCGTGTCATGGAAGAGACGGGCTGGGCTGGACAAAGAACTCTAAATCATTGCATTGCGGAGGCTAATATAATCTGTTTGGAAAATTCTCGCAAGGGTGTCATTTCGCACCCTGTATATATTATTTCACATTATATGCAGTCATGTAAGTTGCAGCATATACCCTGCGCACCTTCAATCCTTCAGCCTTTTAGAGATTCTAATTTAGTTGTTCAAATTTTGCTCTTAAAATATCCCCAATAGAGTAAGTAGAAGGGAGCTAAATCCGTTGATCTAGCAGGCCATTCAATAAACTCTCCTTTATATATGACTTGAAGCGAAATTGTTAACTTATCCCAAGTTTCCCATCCTAGAAATATTCTCGCAGAAATATTCCCGTCTTCCTCGAACGAACAAAACACTTTTATTCATTCGCTTAATGTATTTAGCGGGATAATTCACGTCCCTTTCATACCTCCCGAGATGCAGATAGGCGATTCGCCTCGGATTGCCATCGCCATTAATTAATGTAACACATAAAATAGTGTCGACGGCTAATCGCGTTAAAGGGACTTCTGTCGTTTCGTTCCAGACTACCGTAAACGGATTCACCTAAAAAAAGCGGCAAAGCCAGACTCGGTGAAGAAGAAACTAGTGATCCAGTGTCAAACGAAGCCACGCAAACGTGCCCCCTAGAATTGGATTTGCTAATGGCCGTTTGGCTAATGCTGCTGTTATTACTATAAGATTTAAGACTTATTCAAAACATATAACAAAGTTAATATTTATTTTCATTAAATGAAGCGGAAACACGTTTTGAAGAAGTTGATAACGTGACACTTTCGACCTGGAATTTTTTAGTAAAATATCGAGAGCCGCTTCATTCCCCAGAATTGTCCCGAGAATAAAATTCCAGTGGTGCAAATAAAAGACATTTTTCAAAACAACTACTCAAAATATAATACAAATTTTAAATTTATCTTGATTAACATTTTTATTAAATGAAGAAAAAATCCAATTTGAAGAAGTTGATGCTGTGAAATATTTTACATAGAGGTAAAATACCTACAGCCGCTTCCTTCGCATCTTTGAGGATGGTTTAGGGAATAAAACTCCCACTGTGTAAATAAAAGCACAGTTTTGAAATCAATTATTTAAAATATACAACAAAGTTAATATTTATTTTCAGTAAATGACGATGCAACACAATTTGAAGAAATTGATGCTGTAAAATTCTCGACTTGGAATTTTGCACAGAAACTTCTGGACTTTTTTAGTATAGTACCAAGAGCCGCAAGCTTCGCTTTTTTGACGATTGTTTCGGGCATAAAGCTCCCTTTGTATAAATAAACATAAAGTTTTGACAACAATTTTTCAAAAATAAAAACAAAGCTAATGTTAATTGTCATTAAAAGTTTCATTAAACAAAGAAGAAACAAAATATGATAAAGTTGATACCATGAAATGTTGGATATGAATTTTTACATATAAAAATATGTAAATTAAAAACAGAGTTTTGAAAATAAGTTATTCAAAAAATAAACAAAGTTTTTATTTGGGGACTTGGTTCTTTATATGGGGCTTCTGCATTTTTTTTTATTAAAATACCAAGAGCTGCTTCCATCCATTCTTTGAAGATTATTTTGGGAATAAAATTTCGTTGTGTAAATAAAAACACAGTTTTAACAATTATTCAAAAAATATATGAAAGTAAATATTTATTTTCATTATCACCTTCAGTGTTGTTTGTGTAAATAAAAACAGAGGTTCTAAAACAATTACTCAAAACATATGTATATAACAAAGTTAAAATTTTTCTTCTTTAACGTTTTCATTAAATGAAGAGTGACAAAATTCGAAGAAGTTAAAACTGTGAAATATTCTTCGGCAATTTTTAAATAAAATAAGTTTCTGGAATTTTTTGGTAAAATATCGAGAACCGTTACCTTCTCTTCTTTGAGGATTATTTTGCGAATAAAGTTCCTGTTGTGTCAATAAAAAACACAGCTTTCAAAACAATTCTTCAAAATATATTACATATTTGAAATTTATTGTCAACATTTATATTTTTCAGCAGTTGTTGAAGAAAATTAGACTATTCGCCCTTCGGGCCTTGGGCGATATATGTAGGTAACTGATTATGTTGAATACATGCAATAATAATTGCATGCACCCTACATAGCACGATGCATAAACTAAAGGAATATTAAGAAAAAGCACACAAAAACCTAGGTACAAACGCAAACATTTTCCTTCATTATCTCGCTCTTACCCACTTTATAAATATGCATTCGTTGCGAAGACAAAGTAGGCAACAATTAAACATAAGTTTCCCGAAGTGTCACCTGCATTATTATAAATTACGTTAGTTTATGCGAAATGAGCGCCTTCCATCCTGACGTAAAACCGCGGGGAACGCAGCAACGCCGCAAAACTTATTATAATTCCTTTTCATAAATAAAAATGTCGCGGTCGCGTACAAGAAAAATGCGCCATTTGCATTCAAAAGGAGCTGTTTGTCATTGGCCACGTATATATGCAGATTCAGGACATTTTTTGTTTTAAAGTATTTGACTTTATCGTTAGGTTGACGCTCGCGAGGGGTTAGTGGTCATTATACAGCATGTGTATGGAAGAGAGAAAATTTTTTTTTTATTGGAATTTAATGATAATGTAATATAGGAATTTAAAACTAAAAATAGTAGGTGTCCAGGTTAGCTCTAAATTATTCATAATTTTTGAAGAAGATCCAAAAATGTCCTATAATTTTGAAAAAAAGCTGAATTTATCCACAATATTCTCAAAAAATAGATGGTAGGTGTCCATAATTTGGAAAACAAGTTTTAAATTATGCATGAATTCAAGAAAAAAGTAGTATTTTTGAAGACATTAGAACTGTAGCCCTTCTACACACTCATACCCTTCTAAAAGTCAAAGGTATCCATTATTTTCAAAAAAAAAAAATGTCTATTCTTTACTGAAAAAATCCATATTTCGCAAATCAAATTTACCCAAATTTCCAGAAAAAGTCGAACATATTAATAATTTACTGAAAAAAAATCATAATATCCATATTATAGAGGACAAGCTATAAATTACTCTTTTGCTCCTTCGTATTTATGAGATTAGTCAACTATTCAAGAATGTCCAAAAATATCCCATGATTTCAAAAATAAAGTATCCATAATATCCTCTAAAAATCGATAGTAGATATCCATAATTTAAACAACAAGCTCTAAATTACGCGTAATTTCGATAAAATTGATGGATTTTTAATGCTGTTTTAAACAGTCAATGGTATCCATAATTTACAGAAAAAGCGAAGTTAATTATAATTTACTGAAAAAATTCATAATTTAAAGAACAAGTTCCAAATTGAGCACAATTTTGATAAAAGAGAACAATTTTTAATACTGTTCCAAACAGTCAATGGTACCTATAGTTTACAGAAAAAATCGATAGAAGGTATCCATAATTTAAACAACAATCCCTAGAGATGTTTTTTCATAGGGTTCCGAACAATCAACGTTGTCAAGAATTTCCAGCAAAAGGCTATAATTTACTGAAACAAAAACGATGGTATTTATCCCTAATTTACTGAAAAAATCGATACTATGTAATCATAATTTAAAGAGCAAGTCCTAAATTGCGTTAATGGAATCAATAATTTCCAGAAAAATGTTAAATTATGCGTAATTTCGAGAAAAAAAATGGATTTTTAATCGTATTCCGAACAGTCAATTATATCCTTCCAGAGAAAGGCGAAATTACTTACAATTTACTTAAAAACTCAATAGTATGTATCCATAATTTAAAGAGCAAGCGCTAAATTGCGCATAATTTCGAGAAAAGAGATGGATTTTTGATACTGTTCCTAACAGTAATGGTATCAATAATTTCCAGAAAGAGAGTAAATTATCCATAATGTAATAAAAAAAATCGATAGTGGGTATCCATAATTTAAAGAATAAGCTCTAAAATTACGCATAATTTTGAGAAAAGAGACGGATTTTTAAGATTGCTCCAAATAGTGAATGATGTCCATAATTTTCAGAAAATGCCTGAATTAGTCATAACACACTGAAAAAAATCCATGGAATCCATATTTTGGAGAATAAACTTTAAATTATGCATAATTTCCATTAAATACAGGGATTTTTAATCGTGTACCTAACAACCAATGGTATCCGTAATTTCCAGAAAAAGGCTAAATTATCCATAATTTACTGAAAAATCGATACAGTCTATATTTTGGGAAACAAACTTTAAATTACGTATACTTACCATAAAATAGATGAATTTTTAATACTGTTCCGAACAGTTAATGGTGTTCATAATTTCCAGAGAAACGCGCAATTATCCATAATTTACTGAAATAATTGATAGTAGGTAGGTAGAATAAGCCCTAAATTGCGCATAATTTCCAGATAAGATACGGTTTTTAATACTGTCACAAGCAGTCAATGGTATCCATAATTTTCAGAATAATACTAAATTATCCATAATTTATTGCAAACATTTACAGTATCCATATTTTTTGGGAACAAGCTCTAAATTACGCATAATTTTAATAAGAGAGGTGAATATTTAACACTGCCACTCTCTCAAACAGACTGTGGTTTCCCTAATTTCCAGAAAAAAGCTAAATTACCCATAATTTAAGAAAAAAAATCGATAGTAGGTATCCAAAATTTAAAGAGTAAGCTCTAAATTGTGCATAGATTTGAAAAAAAAGACGGATTTTTAATTATGTATCAAATAGTCAATGGTATCCATAACTTCCAGGAAATGGCCACATTTTAGAGAACAAACTTTAAATTACGTATAATTTCCATAAAATAGATGAATTTTTAATACAGTTCCGTACAGTTAATGGTATCCATAATTTCCAGAGAAACCCGAAATTATCCATAATTTACTGACAAAAATCGATAGTTAGTATCCATAATTTAAAGAATAAGCTCTAAATTGCGCATAATTTTCAGAAAAGATACGGTTTTTTAATACTGTCCCAAACAGTCAATGGTATCCATAATTTTCAGAAAAATACTAATTTAATCGTTTATTGCAAAAATAGACAGTATCCATATTTTTGGGGAACAAGCTCTAAACTACGCATAATTTCAATAAGGGAGATGAATTTTTAACATTGGCACTGTTTCAAACAGACTGTGGTTTCCATAATTTCCAGAAAAAAAAAGCTAAATTATCCATAATTTAAGAAAAAAATCGATAGTAGGTATTTATAATTTAAAGAGTAAGCTCTAAATTGTGCATAGTTTGAGAAAAGAGACGGATTTTTAACACTGTTCCAAATAGTCAATGGTACCCATGATTTCCAGAAAATGACTAAATTATTCATAATTTACTAAATAAATCGATAGAGTCCATATTTTGAAGAACAAAGTTTAAATTACGCATAGTTTCCATTAAATAGGGCGATTTTTAATCGTATTGCTAACAGCCAGTGGTATCCGTAATTCCCAGAAAAAGGTTACCCATAATTTACTGAAAAATCGATAGAGCCCACATTTTGGAGAACAAACTTTAAATTACGCATAATTTGCATAAAATAGATGAATTTTTCATACTGTTCCGAACAGTTAATGGTCTCCATAATTTCCAGGCGAAATTATCCATAATTTACTGAAAAAATCGATAATAGGTATCCATAATTTAACGAAAAAGCTCTAAATTGCGCATAATTTTCAGAAAAGAGACGGTTTTTTAATAGGTACTGGCCCAAACATTCAAAGGTATCCATAATTTTCAGGAAAATGCTAAATTATCCACAATTTAATGAACAAGTACTAAATTGCGCATAAATTCGAGAAAAAAGATGGATTTTTAATACTGATTCCAAACAGTCAATAGTATCCATTATTTTACAGAAAAAGGCTAAATTATCCATAATTTATTGCAAAATTCGATAGTATCCATATTTTTGGGGAGCAAGCTCTACATTACGCATAATTTCAATTAGTGATATGGATTCCTAACATTGTTTCAAACAGTCAATGGTATCCATTATTACTGAAAAAATCACAAGCAGGTAACCATAATTTAAAGGGCACGCTCTAAATTTCCTATAATTCTGAGAAAAGAGGCGTATTTTTAATACTGTTCCAAACAGTTAATGGTATCCACAATATCCAAAAAAAAAACTTCATTTTTTTGGAGAACAAGCTCTAAATTACGCATAATTTCAATAAGAGAGATGGATTTTTAACACTGTTGCAAACAGGCAATAGTATCCATAATTTCCAGAAAAAGGCTAATATATAAATTTTTTACTGAAAAAATTGATAGTAGGTATCCATAATTTAAAGAACAAGCTCTAAATTTTGCACAATTTTGATAACAGAGGCGTATTTTTAATACTGTTCCAAACAGTCAATGGTATCCATAATATCCAAAAAGTCTATTTTTTTCATAATTTACTAAAAAAATCGATAGTATCCATATTTTAGGGAACAAGCTCTAAATTAGGCTTAATTTCGATAAAAGTAATGGATTTTTAACACAGTTCAAAACAGTCAATGGCATCCATAGTATCCAAAAAAGTCTAAATTTTCCATAATTTAGTGAAAAAATCGATAGTATCCATATTTTGGGGAACAAGCTCTAAACAAGGCTTAATTTCGATAAAAGTAATGGATTTTTAACACTGTTCCAAACAGTCTGTGGTATCGATCATTTCCAGAAAAAGGCTAAATTATTCATAACTTACTGAAAAAAATCGGTAGAGTCCTGATTTTGGAGAACAATCTTTGAGTTACGCATTATGCGATAAAATAGATCGATTTTGAAAACTGTTCCAAATGGTCAATGGTATCCATAATTTCCAACAAAAGGCTAAATTATAGATATTTTACTAAAGACATCGATTGTATCCATATTCTGGGGAACAGGCTATGAATTACACATAATTTTAATAAAATAGAAGGATTTTTAATACTGTTCCAAACATCATAATATCCAAAAAGTTTAAATTTTCCATAATTTATGAATAGTATCCATATTTTCGGGAACAAGCTCTAAAGGCTTAATTTCGATAAGAGAGATGGATTTTTAACACTGTTACAAACAGTCTGTGGTGTCAATAATTTCCAGAAAAAGCTAAATTATGCATAGCTTATTGAAAAAATCGATAGAGTCTATATTTTGGAGAACAAGCTTTAAATTACGCATAATTTCGATAAAATAGATGGATTTTTAATACTGTTCCAAAAAGTCAATGGTGTTCATAATTTCCAGCAAAAGGCATCTATTATAGATAGTGAATTATCTTATTATCTATAAATAATCGATAGTATCCATATTCTGGGAGCTATAAATTACGCATAATTTCAATAAAATGGTATCCATAATTTCCAGAAAAAAAGGCTAGAATATTCATAATTTATTGAAAAGTCGATAGTATCCATATTTTGGGGAACAAGCTCTAAAGCACGTATCTCCCTTCTACACATTTAGAGCATTTCACATCAGTCAGTTTTTGATAAATATGTAATTGAGATCAGTCAGCTGTTGGAAAGTATCCGTAATTTCGAGAAAACGGTCGAATTGATCCAGAATTTTAGAAGAAAAGTAAAAATTATTCGCAATTCTGGAATAGGTTTTATATTCTATATAATTTCGATGAAAATATCATAATTATTTAAATTGTGTCTTTTCTGTTCATTCATACGTGTGAGATTAGTCAACTGTTGTAGAATATTCAAACTTATCCCATGTTTTGAAAAAACTCGAATTTATCCATGATATCCTCAACAAATCGATAGTAGGTGTCCATAATTTGGAAAACAAGCTCCCAGTTATGCATAATCTCGAGAAAAGAATAGTATTTCTTAATAAATCAGAACTGTAACCCTTCTATACAATAGTACTCTTCTAGAAAACAAAGATGTACATCACTTCCAGAAAAAGTAAAATTTTTCAATCATTTAGTGAAAAAATCGTAGTATCCATATTTTGGAGACCAAGCATTATATTACCCATAATTTTAAGAGAAAATTAGGATATTTTAAGCAATAACTTTCACAATAAATCATTTGATGGAAAGTATCTGTGATTTCGAGGAAACCGTCAAAATGATCCAGAATTTCATAAGAAAAGTTAAAAGTATCCGTAGTTTGGAGAAACGACTCTAAATTTTCTATAATTTTGTTAAAAAAGTTTTGAAGTTAAATTCAATTGTGACCCTTCTACTTCCTTATAAGTATCCCATGATTTCGAAAAAAGTCGAAATTATCCATAATATCCTCAAAAAATCGTTATTAAATATACATAATTTGGAGAACAACTCGAAATTGTGCATAATTTCGATAAAAGAGATAAGTTTTTTTAACGAATCCGAACGAAAAAGTCGAAATTATCAATAATTTACTGAAAAAAAATCGATAGTCTGCACATTTTGGAATCAGTACTGGTATCTTTTCTACACATTCAGACTTTTTGACATCAGTCATTATTTTTGGCATCAGTCAGCAGATGGAAAGTGTCCGTGATTCCGACTAACTTGGAAAAAAGGCTCTAAACTATGTACAATTTCAAATAAAAAACACGAAATTATTTCGTTATTAGTCCACAGTTGAAGAATGTCCAAATTACTCATATTATCCTCAAAAAAAAATCTATAGTAGGTATCCATAAGTTGGAAAACAAGCTCTTAATCATACATACTTACAAGAAAAGAGTAGGATTTTTAGTAAACCAAACTGTGGCCCTTCTACACATTCGTACCCATCGAAAAAGTCAAGGTATAATAATTGGCAATTATCCATAATTTACTGGAAAAAACAATAGTATCCATATTTTAGAGAACAAGCTTTAAAGTACGTATAATGTCGAGAAAGAGAATAATCTTTTAAGAAATCAGAACTAGTAACCCTTGTACATATTCAGATTTTTTGACATCAGTCAGCAGATGGAAAGCATCAATGATTTCGAGGAAACGTTCGAAATGCCCATAAGAAAAGTTGAGAGTATCCGTAATTTGGAGAAAAATCTCTAAATTATATATAATTTCGACAAAAAAAATTTAAATGTTTCAATTGTGGCCTTTCTACTCATTCATAATTTGTCTCATTAGTCAAAACTGTTGAGGAAGGGCAGTAAGTACCCCATACTTATGCTTTATTTCGTACTTTTTGATCGGGTGTTAAATATTTCAATAAAAATTTAGAAACTATTAAAAATCCCTTTTCTGACCTATCTACGTTTTTAAGGGAGGAGGAAAGGAAGGGGATCTGGAAAAATTCTTCCCAACTTTAAGCAAACGCCATATCTATTCGTAACGAAAGATATGGTACACGTGCGAATTAATATAACATCGTTCTTTCGGGGTGCGAGAGATTTATGTCGACTTCTGCCGACGGAACCTTGTGCCTAGTCTAAGTTACGGTTTGTTGAAATTGTCTGCAGAACTGTTCAGCATATGGTGTATATAGGTGTGAATTAGGGGTGTTAGAGAATTTATTCCCAGTCAAGTTGGGACGGTTATAAATTATCGATGTTTGAAATTCCTTCTCTTCCTGTATCGCAGTCGTAATATATTATGTATTACCGATGACAACAAAAATAGGTTAGCAACAGGCTATGGTAAATTGGTGTTGACGTAACCTTTATTATTGTTGCACCCAAAAGTTAAGTAAGTCGAGCTTCCTTAACTCCTTAACAGCTTTATATATTATGACCCCCCCAAAAAATATATTAACTTGTAAGTGCTTCATTAAGCTCCTTTTTAAACATCTATTCTACCAGTTCTCGAGCAATTAATAGTTGGTTCGGTCCATGCGGAAGTAAAAATGCTCATTGTTCATTCCCTCAGTGTGGTTTAACATGTGAGTTAAAGAGCTTTATTTCACCGAATTTATAAACTGTAAAATTTTATTAAAATAAATAAATCTGTCCTTTCCGACGAGATAATCGGCATGGTTGATGTCACGTACCTCCATTTTTCCGTATTTCTTCGCCACATCCGGTAATTTTTCGTAAAGCTTGTTCGAACCCTGAAATATTAAACTGAAAATAACAAGAAAATATGTTCAATTTAGAATGGGCACAACTAATGGTAAAGTAGAACTAAACTGAAATATTTATAAGTCTAGAGTTTTGGGTTATAACATAACATATGCAAGGACATGGATTAGTTGGGTGACAGAAGAGTATTGCTTTGTAATGAATATAATTGCAAAGTCTCTTCAATCCCCTTTCAAAGCCTTAAATGCATGGAAAATCCAGTCAACTTACCCACGCGTCCGACATAGTGTCAGTGTCAGAAATAACCAAAAAAATTGGCACTCTAATGGCTCCCAAGGGATAGTCCGGTGGCTCAGACGAGTTATATCGCCTCAAATTTTCATCCACTCCGTAATCGTACATGCAAAATCTACCCGACTGGATCAGTTGGCCGTAGTGGTACATTACTTTGGATGCAATCGCTTGATTTCCTATTGACATGATCATGGGAAATTCTTCCTTAAGAAAAGGAAGAAAAAACATACAAACATAATTGAGGTTGTGTGCTGTCTGAATAGACTATAGACTTACTGGATCGATGCGCATATTCGAATTCCCGAATAGAACCTTGATGACCATCTCCGATAAGGACTGGATCAAATCAGTCGGAAGCAATAATAGAGCTAACTGTTTAGTCAGCCGCATGTAGGGCAAAAAATCGTAATTGTGAGCTCCCAATTGAAACAGTTCCATCACGGGCTAAAACAGAAAAAAAATTGGAATATAAAGTAAATCATTAGATAATTCACCAAAATGAGCATTGATTATGTTTAGAAAGGCTCAACTTTGCGCTAATTGCTCAATAGATAAATAACATATGTCCCAGCTCCATAAGAAAATTTAAGGTTGTGTCAGGCACGAGCAGATGTAGCCGGGTATTGTAAGATAGGTGTTGCCTCATCGACTTGAGCTTGGTGGCATCAGGGTATTATTTCAATTATTAATATTACGGCTTGCGTCACTTTGTATAATAGAAGTATTTGGCAAACATTGGGGTCCAACGTTATCGCGTTGGGGGAATGTGTGAAATACTAAAGACATTTTAGTTCCATAAATAAAATTCGCTAAAATTGAACCAATGACACTTCCTTCCTTTTCTATAAGTGGTGCCAGGCACGAGCAGATCTAGTCGGGTAGTGCCTCATCGACTCGATCGAATAATTTTTAAGGTGTGGCATCAGGGCACTAATCCAACATTATTTAGTCTTCTTCTAGCATTAAAATCTCATAGCTGCAGCAGTTATCCTAGTATTATCATCAAAAATTAATAATGTTATTTTTTTTATTGTCAAAAGTCTTGGCATCTCAGGGATTCGAACCCGCGACTTCTCGACTGCTAGGCGAACCTAATAACCACTGATCTATGTTTTATGTTCAGCGATCATACATTTAAATAACAAAATCTTGGTTATAAATAGCCGAATTTGTATGCAAAGATCAAATGACACTCTAGTCCATCCATATAACTTTAAAAACCTCTAATAAAGAAACATTATTCTGTACTACCCTAGGTACTACCATACCCCGTATAGTGTATATATAATAAGAAGAACCGATGAAATTATCTTTCATTTTATTCAAATGTGATATTGTACTACATATTTCAATATTCCATAATTTTGCTGAGCAGTGTTTACTATACATTACTGTAACATATAATTTGATTACTAATAAGCGTTACGAAAGAGACGTGGAACACGAAATGCACTCAGACAGACAAGTGACAAACAAGCAAAACAATGGTTTTATACTGAATTCGTGAAAATACAGTCAAATAGATAATGCTGAAATCTTCCACGCTCGTTCAATAAATTCGCTTGACAATAGGTATAATTGAATACTTGAAGGCATCATTGGACAAGGTCCAGCACGGTTCAAATTTTATCGTCAGAATTTATGCTTGCAATAGAAAATATCAGAAGAGAATTAGTTGTCTATGAAATTATAGAAACTTAAGATTATATATAAGCTTTCTACTTACTACAATATGAAATAAATAAGCAACTAACCCAAACTAACTCACATATATTGAAATAATAAACTACATATAAAATTGACAGTTTAAATAAAAAAAAAACATTAATTGCAATTGAAACTCAGGAACTCCTTGATGTCATGGAAGGGGTTCCTCAACAACACCTCCTGAACCCTGCCCCTGAACACTTTACATTTTCTGGTAAAAGGGAACATAATTAAACGTAGGTCCTTTCGAAAACCGAAAACATGAACAGCCAGGAATACAACACTTTTGAGGCATAATTTTGACGTGCTTAATGGCAAAACTTAACAAGTTCAAGCGTGGGAAAAATTGAGTTATAAATATTATTGGGTTAGCTAGTAATGTTGTTTTCAACAAAGAGTAACAAGTCTTGAAAAATAAATATAGAAATTAACCTCTTGCCCCAAAACTGAACAAGTCAATTCCCTAACTAACCCAATGATATTAATAACTCGATTTTTCCCACGTTTGGACTTGTTAAGTTTTGCAATTAAGCACTTCAATTACACTAAGCATCTTACCACAAAACTAGCCGAAACCGAGAAAAAAACAAACAATTAAACACGAGTAATCACTTATTGTCCTGTAAACAAATCCTCCGAGCGGCGTAAAAGCCACAAGTCTTTAAGCCAGAAATATGTGGTTTTACGAATTTAAAAATACGCCTAACAATATAAATTGTATACGTAAATATACAACGAAAAAAAAATAAATATAAATGGCTCCGATTTTAGAAAAATGAAAGAAAAATAACACTAATTACCGCAGCCATTATCGGCAATTTTGCATACTAATCGTTTGTCCTTTGTTTTAATGTTACTTTCTGTTACGTCGTCTAAGGGGCTGTTGTCGGCTTTATAAGGAAAGAATTATTTTAGGAGAGTACACGAACAAGATAGTATTATTAGAGAATTAAATAAATAATATACAAAATACCACATTATAGAAAGAGGAAAGGACACCTTATGGAAATATGTTTTTTTTTTAATATTGGAGACATTGTAATTTAAGAGATACATTCTTTATATACGGGCATCCTAACATTCGTAGCAACGTTGCAACCAATTGCGCCTTGATCGCGATTACCCTTTCACCCGCAAACCCATCTCCTACATCTTTGCTCCAAATCGCAAAGGCCCACATGTATAACGTCACGAGCTAAAATTTTGTGAGCAGTTTATCATTTAGTAGAGGTGTTGTTGACAGAGTGCTGCCCCCTGCCTGAAGTGCCATGCAGGTGTACATGTAGTGTATTATTTAAATTCTACCTGGATTGGACTTGATCCGTCGCCTAATTATAGTATGAAACCATTGCAATTAAAACCGGATTACCAAGTTCCCGTACCCATAGAAACCATTCATGCTTTCGGTCACGCAGGTATATATTCCAAATAGAGATCAAAACAGCACAGCAATCCGGTCTAAATTGCTTCTAATGTGCACAAGATTTTCAAAAATGTACATGTTTGGGAATGTTAATATATTTTGATCAATATCAGCAAATATGCAGTCCGCAATACGTCAGCAGGCACTAAGCCTGACAAGTCACACCACCAATAAGTTCGTCGCCTCACAGAAAAGTACACAGCCTGGCGATACTTCCCTCAGATTGAATATCATGTGGCTTATCTTAGAGTTAGTTATTTAGTATAAGACTATTCTTTGGAACCATATGATAAAAGAGGAAGATCTTTCTTTTCCTGAACCACACAGCTATAGCTATAATTCCCATCTTGTCACGATTATCGTCTCTTCTAAGATCTGAAATTCAAAACTAACAAACATGGAATATGAGGTCTGCAAAGAGACTGAAAGGTCTCGGTCACCTAAGGGACAATAGCAGCTCGAGGCGGCACATCAAAGTCTGGAGGAGGGCGGAAGACATATTATCCACCTTCAGATTTAGTGGACTGCTCAGATATCCCATAAATGGCCTATATTCAGTTAATTGGATCATCTGGTAGATAGACTGCACCAAAACGGATAGTGGTACTGGAGAGAGTGTGTATAGGGAAACCATAGCCTCAAGACTCGCTTTCGCCCTTGCGACTTATGTGACCGTATTCCAGGTCGAGATGAATGCCTACAAAGGGAACGATACCTACATCTGCACGCCAAGCATAACCACTCTGTCTGCTCTTGAGTATTTCACAGTTAATTCTGCGCTGGTATCTGAACTTAGAGACGCCTTGGAGGCCTTGGTCGAGCATAAGAGGCTTTGCCTTGTTTGGATTCCAACCAGGACACTCGAATGTCGGACAACGAGGAGACGGCTCGTCTGGCATGCACTTGAGCCTGTGCTGACCAAGGATTAATGGCGAAGTACTCCAGGAATGATTTAGATATGCTTTGGGTTAGTGTTGGTTAGTTTTATGAGCTTGCTCCCGGAAGAAGAGAGGCGAATATTGCTTTTAAATTCGAATCTGACCAATGAAATTGCGCTCGGTGAAAAATACATAATATATGGAATGTAAGTATTCCATCGGTGTATACCTACTGTATATCTTAACTATGTATCGTATTAAAAAGGCCCCCTATCCATTGTTAATCCTTCTTACAGTGTTGCCACAAGCATATTTTTTTTCGGCAGATGGAAAATATCTATTTACCAGTGATACGTTGTTAAAAATATTATTTGATTATTATATTCGTACTTACTTTAGTAAGTAGTAAAATAGTAAAGTAAAGCAACATTTACATTCAGTTCCAAGCCCAAGTCGAGCACAAATTTACATTTTTGTCATAGGGCGGCAGCACGTATCCAATTACATTACAAATGATTCAAAGTCAGCTTCGACCACCACCATCTTGATAACAATGCCGAATAGCTAAGAAAAGCGGTGGCCAATATGGCCGCCCGATCTGGGACCGAAACTAAATGCTGTAAAGGATATATTTCGAGTTTTTAATATAAAATATGTTTAAAATTGTGTTAGAATAGGTAACCTTTTCAAAATTATTATTATTTTTTAAATTTAAAGTTTGTGTGATGGTACGGCTCCGAAACGATTTTTTTATGTTATTTTGGTAAATGGCATTCAATTAAGAATTAGAAAAAAAATTATGTGCCTCACCTTTATAAGCACATAACTGAAGTGAAACTTCAGAAAGAGATATAAGGAACTGGTTTTTTATTTTATTTTTGAAGCTTCTTTTTCTCAACTTTTGCCTCCCGGTTTCAACACTTTTTTTTTCTTTATTTCGTTTTATAATACTCTTATTAACTTTCCGAACAATCTTGCTGTTTTGGTTTATTTCTTTTTAATAATTTTTTTTTCTTATTTCGTTTTATAATACTTTTATTAACTTTCCGAGCATTTTTTTACGCTTTTTATAAATTTATTGTCATTTTTTCAAAAATTGTTGGTTATCCGAGGAGATGGGGGATGGGGGTATCATTCCCACCCCCCCACTGATGATTCCGTGATACGGGTTCATCGCTTATCAGATGTTCGACCCGAGGCTTCGTTGCAGAGATATCGGTAAAAACTGTTTTTTTTTCCTAAAATCCGCCTTAAATTAGAGGCCTGGTGTCCTCCATATGGTCAAAGGTAGCCCCCCATGAGGCGCACCTCCCATAAAAATTTCTACCCCATAGCTCTTCTCGTTCTTCCCAAATTAATTATTTTAGTTTTTCTTTTCCCCCCTCTGCTGGACGAACGGGGGGGGGGGGGGGTGTACGGGGTCTAATTTTCGTCCAGGCTCCTCATTTTGCCCCGACTACATGTCCTGAAAATTTCAACCCTCTAGCTATACTGGAACATGCTTTATTAAAGGGGCATTTCACTTTGATAAGAATTTTTTCTTTTACCCTCGCTAAAGAAGTTTCACTTCAATAGTTTAAGTATGTATGTTTTTGAAGTCAAAAAATAACAAAATTGCTTTATATATGAATCAATACGTTTTCCATTGTCAGAACCTTCTGCCTACTCGCGACGCCATCTTAGATTTCGATATCAGGCCTTCTAGTTCAGGGGGTGGTGCTTCGACTTGCACTTCGCAATTGTTCATGCTCTTTGATTTTGTCAATAGAAAGTCACCAATTTTTAGGTTAGATTAGGTTAGTTACTCAACAAAAGTTTAGCCGGAATATAGTAAAATTTGGCAACGCTACTGGCCCCTTACCTTCATTACACTATCTTGAAGGCCTATGAAATGTCTCATTGGCGTCCGAGTGTGGTTCATGAATGCGGACGTTGCCATATTTACGAAAACCTTCACGTTGTTCTTAGCTTCTTTTGGTCTCAATGAAGAGTAAATCAGACTTGCGGTAGAACTTAACGAATGATTGATAACGATGACTTTGGACGCGGTGACGTTAGTTACGTAGCTCAGGATAGCTGGAAAGTCATAGTATCCGACCTCGTGG
>MU186186.1:73399-95586 GCA_016904865.1 Pissodes strobi | reverse complement strand
ATTTACCATAAGTTTCAGGAGTGGAAAAATAGAGGTAAGATCTTAGTCTTTCTTTAGAATTCGCTGTGTTTGACAGTATACCTAGATCCTTGGGGACTGATCAATAAATGCAAGTGCAACTAACCTAAACTTATGTTTATTTTCCTACTTTAGAAGTTGGTTTATATGTTTAAAAACAATAATTTTGAAGGATATCCAAGGCAGAATGCAGCAGATTTCAATTTAAAACATATTTGACTTACCCCGGTTTACCCGTTAGGAGCGTAACGCGCGCGTGATTTTAAAGAACTAACCAAAACCCTCTCAATTTTAATGTCACTGAAGTTAGCTTCAGATTCAGATTCATTTCTGACCTCAGATTTACATTTTTACAGTCGTCCAAGTGAATATTGAATTAGTAAATAATAATTAGAGAGAACAAAAATGTAGGGTATCGAAAACGTGTTTTTAGTTAAATTTTGGTTCAAACTAGGTAGGTATTTCATTTGAGATAAATGATAGATAAATGTACCTACCCTATTCGATTATTAAAAGATAATAATACTTTCTAAATTACACTTGTTTCCCTGAAGAAACTTTAATGTGGAAGTGACATTGCCACGCTTTTTTAATTGCAACCCCCAGTTAACTCTGCTAGTCCGGGAAAATTAGACTGAATATTTGAAAAAATATATAAAAATGTGCTTTATATGTTTCACTAATATTATAATGTGGAAGTGACAAGGAACATCTCATCGATACGCAGGTGTTATTGCAGCCCCCAATTAACTCTGATAGTCAGAGAAAATTAGACTGAATATTTGAAAAATATATAAAAATATGTGCTTTTATATGTTTACACTAAAATTTTGATGCGGAAGTGACAAGGAACATCTCATTGATATGCAGGTGTAATTGCAACCCCTAATTAACTCTGATAGTCCGGGAAAATTAGACTGAATATATAAAAAAATTGATTTTATATGTTTTACTAAAATTTTGATGTGGAAGTAACAAGGAACATCTCATTCATACGCACGTGTAATTGCAACCCTCAGTTAACTCCGAGGGGGATACCACCTATCCAATTTTGTACACCAAAAATTCTAAAATTCTAAAAAATGCTAGTTTTCAATGTAATTGTATCAAAAAAATCTAAAAAATTCTAAAAAATTCGAAAAAATTGAAAAAATTGTAAAAAATTCTATAAATTTTTAAATAATTCTAAAAGTTCATAAAAACAATCTGATTATTTTTTAAACATTCTTAAACACTTAATTTTTTATTTGCATTTTTATCTTTTTTTACATTTAAAATTTGCCGAAAATGTATTTATCCGATGTGTATTTACCTTGACCCTCATGGAGTAATCAAAAGTCAAAAGTCAAAAATAAAAGATTATATTTCAAAAAACTAAAATTACTAAGTTACTACACATTAAAATTATTACCTGATAGAACATTCACCAGATAAAAACTCAGCAACAGTATAAGATTCTAACTCGATAAGGAACTTTTTAACATTTTTCTTAAAACCTATGGCTGTTTTAATCTGTCTTATTGACAATGGAAGGCGATCATAACATTCAATGCATGAGTAGAGAGGACCATGCTTAAAGAGACTCATATTATGAGGCGGTATATTATAGTTAACATACCTGGTATTAAATTCATGATTTGGTAAATATTTCTGGAAGAGATGCTTATTATTATACAAGAAAGTCACACACTCATATATATACAAACCTGCCAATGTGAGGAGATCATGTGTTCTGAAAACTCCTCTGCATGAATCAAGCCAGTCCATACCCAACATTATCCTTAATGCCCTTTTTTGCACAATAAAAGCCCTTGATGCATTCACACTACCACCCCAAAAGAGAATTCCAAATTTCATGATAGAATTGAAATTTGCATGATAACTAATTAGTAGAGCTTTTAAGTCGAGGTACTTTTTTAAAGTTCCAAGCATATAGCAGCAGCTGTTTAGCTTTTTTACTACATAATCAATTTCTTTCTCCCAAGTGAGGTGACAATCTATGTAAACACCTAAGAATTTTACCTCCGTTGAAATAGGCACCACCTGTGAAAGCAATAAGGCACTATCTGGATAGGGCAGCAGAGATTGTTTTGTTCTAAATAAAACAAAATTTGATTTGCTGGCATTTAGTATGAGACCATTTCGATTAAACCATCTTTGTGCAGATATTAGAGAGTGTCTTCCCACATCCAGGGTTCTGTCTACAGTTGTGTCACCAATTAATATATTCGTATCATCAGCGAAGTTGACAAGAGGTACAGGGTAATTTTTTATATTTTCCCACCCCCCTTAACTTTTTTGTGCCACTGTTTAGAAAAATGATGTAAATATAAAAGTTGTAGTGCTGGAGAAGAAGTTCTCAGAAAACATATTTTTGTCTATACAGGGTGTTGTAAAAAGTGCGAAAAACAAAAAATATATTTTTTTTTAAATGGGATACCCTGTATATTTCTCCCCAGGACGAAAGATCTTTATTTTCCGATTACAAAAATATATAATTTGTCTATATTTGCTTAAGCCATTTCCGAGCTATTTGCCTTTAAAAGTCGACAAAGCATGAATTCAAACCAATCGAAGTAGCCTTGCTCGCCATTAAGAAAAATATGAAATGTGTCAAAATAGCCGTGAATGACAGTGACAAAAACAGCTATTATGTCAAATTATTGGCTCTATTTTTTATGGAGGCTCCCTAACTGGCGAAAGATATTTACAATTTTTAAATCAGGAAACAGAGATTCTCTTGGTATGCTTCCAATTCGCCAATATGCTCAAATAATAGGCGGCGAACCGTCCACTGGCCACCGAACAGCCCAGATCTAACGCCCTTAGATGCGTTTTTGTGGGGATATTCAAAAACAAAGTTTATGCTCAGATAAGTGCCATTATTGAAGAGCTCAGGGTGAGAATTGTATACTATATAAACGACCGTAACCAGATTAATCCAATTTTTATTACCCATGCAACAAATAAATTAGAAAGCGACTTCCGAGATTGTATCAATAGTGGGCATATTCAACAATATTTGAAATACTGAAGTTTTTATTATCAAACATGTTAAGATACGAATTTGTATATAATAATAAAAAATTATTAAAACAATGATTTATTTTATTTAAATCAACTTTTAAAGTTAAATAGTTCAGAAATGGCTTAAGCAAATGTAGACATATTATATATTTTTGTAATCGGAGAACAAAGATCTTTCGTTCTGAGGAGAAATATACAGGGTGTTCCATTTAAAATATATATATTTTTTTGTTTTTCACACTTTTTGCAACACTCTGTATTGACAAAAAAATGTTTTCTGAGAACTACTTCTCAAGCACTACAACTTTCCTATATACATATTTTTTCTACACAGTGGCACAAAAAAGTTAAAGGGGGTGGGAAAATATAAAAAATGACCCTGTACATTCCTGTCTGTTACATCAATAGTCAGGTCATTTATGTAAATAATAAAGAGAAATGGCCCTATAACGCTACCCTGCGGAACACCCAAAACCAAAGGCCTGTCCTCTGAGTAATAGTCACATCCATCCTTACGGATTAAGACCCTCTGCATGCGACCCTTCAGATATGATTCTATCCACCTCAGTGGTGAGGCTCTGACTCCATACAATTCTAATTTTTTTAACAATATATCATGATTCAGACAGTCGAACCCTTTTGAGAGATCCAAGAATGAACCCATTGCCAGATGATCTACAATCTCATTTACAAAATCGAACACAGCGCTGTTTATAGACTTTCCCGCTAAGAAGTCATGTTGCCTTTCACTAATTAATTTGAAATGATGAAAAAACTCAGTAAATGAAGACACATTGGCTTTTCGAATATTTTTGAAAAAGAGGAAATAAGACTTATTGGCCTGTAAGACTCGGGCAAAGTAGGATCTCCTTTTTTATATAAGGGCTTGACTATAGCTAATTTAAGGTTTGTTGGAAAAATACCCTGTTTAAAAGAATTATTTATCATGTAACATAAAGGGGCAACAAGATTGACAGAAACCTCATCATACCCTGAACTCTTTTTGTTTTTGAGATTATGTATGTAAGATTATGTATTATTTCCATCAGAAATGGTTACTGGTGTCAGAAACATGGAATGTGGATTATTTCTTATGTTATGTTCTGAATTATTTTCAGGTAACTGATAACTTACTTACCAGATTTTGTGCTGCTTCAACCATATACTTATTTACATAGTTACTAACAAGATATGGATCACCTGGTATACCAAAGTTCTTTTGTGATTGGTTCTTACGCTTTAATTCATTAACAATCTGCCAAGTGCATTGTGACCTGTTTTCACTATTTAGAATTTCGTTGGCATAATATTCTTTTTTAGATTTTTGTAAAATAATATTGTATCTACACTTACATTTATTATATGCACTCTTGTACCTCTCATCAGCTCTACTCAACACCAAGAGGACATCCAGTTCCCGCTTACATTCTATAACCATTGGCGAGTTATAGTAGTTTTTATCCTTTGCCCCGGGACGCATATTTTTAACTGGAAAGCAACAGTTCAAAGCAAAAAGAAATACCCTCATAAATCTCCCCCATTGTCAGTCAACATCAAACTCCTCTGCATCAAAAACAGTCTGCCAAGTTTCCTCAGAAAGTAGCTGAGTGAACCATTGCTTACCGTCATTGTTAAAGACTCTACAATTGATAATATTATGTGATGTTATTCCAGGAACATTAAAAGTCAACTTCTGACCAGTGTGATCAGATAGATGTGTGTGCAAAATTCTAACTGTAGCAGAATTACAATTTGAAAAAAATATTATCAATGCAGGATTTTGACGAACCCGCTATTCTGGTAAATTCAAAAATACTGGGAAAACATTAAAAGAAGCCAAAAGAGATAAGAAATTTGCTGAGTCAAGATTAATATGTATTATATCAATATTAAAATCACCTGCCAAAAACAATAAGACATTTTCAGCCACAAGCTTATTTAAAATAATTTCAATTTTTAACAAAAAAAAACAGTAACATCTGAAGTAGGGGTCCTGTACACAGACAGCACCACTACTCTAAAATCATTTATACACATTTCTATAGCCGCACATTCAAAATTTTAATTTTCAGAATACTCAATTAAATCTGACCTTACTTTCCAAGTTGTTCCAATACGAGCATACACAGCAGAACCACCATGTAGATTTTCTTGTCGACAGCAATGATATTTTAAGGAGTCATACATTACTTGGTAAGCTTACTCTTAGACAAGACGTACTTTACTTGGTAAACTTACTCTTAGACAAGATGGAGTATAGTAGTAGTATTTTTATTGGAAAAATAAAACAAAAATATTTTATTAGAGATTTTATTCCAACAAAGTAGAAACGAGATTAAAATATACCTAGTTAGGTATTTTGTTAAGCCGGCTGACATGAGAATCAATTACATTTCGGATACTTCTTCTATGCTGCCTCTAAACACATACCTAACTCTCTCCAGTAGGTACAATATCAGGTGTATTTAGTAATCCAATTATCTGACTAAATTTTACAAACGAAACATCTTTTTCATTCGTGATGTATGTTCGTAGAGTCTGCACTGTTAAGTGCCATAACTTTGACATCATCTTCAATAATATCTTGCACAATACATATATAATTGAACTTTTGTGTGTTTCTTTTCCCTCCTATAAATGATACTAGTACAAAGTCTCCTTGTTTAATCTCCACAATACTTTTTATTTATCTAATATTTTCGGAGGGACTTTCTTCTTCAAAATAGGGAGAATCAACAGATTCCATAAAAGTAACATCTTCATCGGAAGAATGATCTGTGTCAGAATCATTATTTTTTCTCTTTATATTTTGATCTCGATTCTGATTCACGTTTTATATATTTTGGTTTTTGGCTTTTTTTCCTTGATTGTGAGGTAGCTGGTCTGACATCTATATCATTTTTACGTTTCGTATTTGACACAAATCTTTTTAGTCGATTCGTGCTGGGTACGCACGGATCGCTAAAAATGTTAGGGTTAACATTTCCCTCATCGAGTAACCAAACATATGATGATTTTTTTAATGACTCATACTTTATTACTGGGTAAAGTTACTCTTAGATAAGGGCTGTCCTCAGTTATACCCAAGGTTATACCAATTTGCTGATCTGAATAATCTCTTCAGTCGATGTTGTCCTCTAAAAGATTTTCATCTTGAACAAGTATTGAATCATTAGAAAGCACATTTCTTTCAACGTCTGTACTTCCTTCGTTAGGCAACCCAATATCGCAAAAACAATTGTCGCCAAAATTTTCCGACAGATTTTCATTGTCATTCAAATTGTCATTAGTATGTAAGTCACGGTTTTCTTCGAGGTTTCCTTCTTGGGTTTTTTTCGAGGCTTTCTTCCATCGAGTCTTCAATATTCGAAGTAATTTAAATGCTTCATTTTTTTCAACAGTCATTCCCAGATTACTTACATCCATAAAAGCCTCTTCTAATGACCTATTTATCACATTTGTTATATTGATCTCATCTATGTCTTTTTTTAGAGTTTTACTAAAATCGTTCTCTTTTTGTTCCCTTGCAAAAACAAACGTTCCCTTGAGATACCTTACTGTTGTGAAACGTCACACCAACTTTATTTATTAATGCTCTTGAAAATTATTTTGCCCTTAAAAACATTCTCGAGTATTATGAAAGCTATAATAGTATATTATGATATAAGTGTATAAGAGGGCCTTTAAAGCACGCGCGACATATTTCAAAACACGACGCGCAGCGGAGTGTTTTGTAAGTCGCAAGGGCTTTAAAGGCCTCTTATACACGTATACCATACGTTATTTTTTATTACGAATGCATCATAATCTCAAAAATGTTTTAAATATTAAACTTAAGGAATATATAGACGAATATATTAATCTGTCACATTTGACATGATCAAATGTTTCTATAGCAACCTTTAAAAAAGTAGGCGCGTCATAAACATCATTTTAAGCACGCTGCAGCGTGCGATAATCGTTGATTATGATGCATGCGTAATAAAAAAACTCTTATTTATTAACGTTTATCTGAAGCCTGATAGGTCATTTTGACCGCTCTCGAATTTCAGGCTGTTTCTGTTGCATTTTTTAATCTCTATAATGTGTTGATGTATTAATGGTTCTTTGTGATTCGAAAGAAGTGCGTGGAAAGAGACAAAGAACAAAATTTTAAGTTAGTGAGAAGTTGGTAGAAGTCACGTAAGGTCTACATGGGCTGTCGAGCCTGTAGTTGCTCTGCCCCTTTTTTTAATAATGCGATAATAACAAACTGGCCTTTGAGCCATTTGTTGCTCTGCTCTTATGTTACGCTCTTAAATCGCATCTCTGCAGCTCTAAATTACTTTTTGAAGTTCTCTCTGCCCTTTTTGTATTGCTCTGTTTTTAATTAAATGTTATCGCGAGAGTTGGAAGAAGTTTTGGAAGTTAAGGTGTATTTTGACCACTTACAAGCAGTTCTGTAGATGGTTGTTTGTTATAGTTAGTAAGATGTGAGAAGAGAAACGCGTAGTGATTAGACTGATTAGTGGTTAATTTAAGGTTGTTGTTAATTTAGTTTTTAACGCATTGGTGTATATATGTGACACTAAGTGTGTCGGACGAAGAGTAGGTTTAAGTACAAACATTTGACTAGATCATACCAGTATTTAATTTTCATTTGTACATAGACGTTTCGTTTTTATTAATTAACATTAAAATTAATCAAATTTGGACTTTCGTGTTTAATGTGGGTTAATGTAACTTTTCCTGAAACAATAAATTCAGCCTATGGCTGTGGTCCTTCGAACATTTAACCAGAACCAGTTACGCGGTTCTACGACATACTTAACCGAAGTGTTATGTCCCCCTTTGTGTTGGAGTGAGAAGCAACATCCATTCCCCATCACTTACAATATAATTTATATATCCCATTCGATCAATTCTGTGAAATAAGTCGCTAATACTAAAATTAACAACTGTTGATTGAGTAGATGTCATTGATCGCGCCGACCTAAACAATCTTTCACATGACTGACTGTTAAATATACTGGACCAGAACATATCTTCAGTTATGCTGTCATCGGTTTGGAACCTTTTAATCAGCTTTATCAACATGTGTGCGTTAATTTCCACACACGTATAAGAATTGAGTGAAATGAAATGGATTGAATCTTGTAGGAAACAAAGGTCATTCTCTGAAAAATCTATATGACACCAATCCTTTAGTAAAGGTAAATTTTTTTTTACTTATAAATGCTGATTTGTGTTTCATGGCTTTTAGTAGTCTGGTATTACCATCAGACGAAAATCCCAAAATTTTAATTTCAAATTTTGATGCTTCAGAAATGATTCTATCCCATCTTTGTAGGTAAACCTGAATGTCCGTCGCAAATAAAGATATACAGAATGCTGGGGCATCTGGACTCACTCGTTGAGCCATAATTACATAGGCATAATTTGCTCTGTTAAAATTTAGGTAATATGATTCTATTTCTTTTGCATTTCTAGCCAGAAATTTATCTCTTTTGTAAAGACCTTCCGATAGAGGCGCTGAAAACCCCATTACTTCGTAATGGGGTTTGTAGCAATCGTACTCGCAACGTTCGTTTCGCTAGCTACTGCACATGTGCACAAATAAACAACTGACTATGACAAATGGTTGTTCCGGAACCCTCGGAACTGCCGGTTGTTCAGGCTTTTGCGGAAGTTCTCCGCCCGGTGGCGCCTTGTGGCATTCTAACTAAATTCTAATTAAATTCTATAAAATGCTAAAAAATTTTAATAGTTCTAAGAAATGCTAATAAATTCTAAAAAATTCTATTAGCTTGTACACCAAAATTCTAAGGTGGTTTTCCCCTCGGTTAACTCTGATAGTCCGGGAAAATTAGATTGAATATTTTAAAAATATATAAAAAATGTGCTTTTATATGTTTCACTAAAATTTTGATATGAAAGTGACAAGGAACACCTCCTTAGCACGCTTGAGAAATTGCAACCCTCCAGTTAACTCTGATAGTCCGGAAAAATATAAAAAATGTGCTTTTATATGTTTCACTAAAATTTTGATGTGGAGGTGACAAGGAACATCTCATTGATATGCAGCTGTAATCAGAGTTAACTGGGGGTTGCAACTACACGTGCGTGTGAAAGACCCTTGTCATTTCCACATCACAATTTTAGTGAAACATATAAAAGCACATTTTTATATATTCTTTAAATATTTAGTCTAATTTTCCCGCACTATCAGAGTTAACTGGAGGTTGCAATTACACGTGCGTATGAATGAGACGACTCTTGTCACTCCCACATAAAAATGTTAGTGAAACATAAAAAAGCATAGGATTTTTTATATAATTTTTAAATATTCAGTCTAATTTTCCCGGACTATCAGAGTTAACTAGGAGTTGCAATTACACGTACGTATGAATAAGATGACCCTTGTCACTTCCACATCAAAATTTTAATGAAACATATAAAGCACATTTTTTAAATATTTTTTAAATATTCAGTCTAATTTTCCCGGACTATCAGAGTTCACTGGGGGTTGCAACTACACGTGCGTATGAATGAGATGACCCTTGTCACTTCCACATAAAAATTTTAGTGAAACATATAAAAACACATTTTTTTATATATTTTTCAAATATTCAGTCTAATTTTCCCGGACTATCAGAGTTAACTGGAGGTTGCAATTTCTCAAGCGTGTCAAGGAGATGTTCCTTGTCACTTCCACATCAAAATTTCTCCAGGGAAACAACTGAAATTAAAAAATATTATTAACTTTTGAAAGGGTGCCGGTATAATCGGATAGAGTAGGTACTTTTATTTATTATTTATTTCAAATGAAATACCTAATTTTAATAAAAATTTCACTAAAAACACGTTTTTGATACCTACCCTAGATTTTGGTTCTCTCTAATTATTACTTACTAATTCAATATTCATTTGGACGACTATAAAAATGTAAGTCTGAGGTCAGAAATGAATCTGAAGCTAACTTCAGTGACATTCAAGTTTACATACACAATAGGTACTTTAGGTTAGTTGTGGTTAGCTCCAGTTCGACTTAGAAGAAATTTCTTATGAGCTAAACTAACCATAACTGATAGACACTAATATAAAGAGTACTTTTGGTTAGTTACAATAATTAAAAGGAACGGCGTGCTCAAGGGCCTGCCACCCTGGAGACATCAATCTGTCACGATTTTGCATACCTATCTCATCTATCTATGAAAAGTTATCCAAACTGAATATAAACAAGGAACCTGGCACTGATGGTCTCTCTTCATTCCTAGTTAAACATTATAGCTTTCTGTTTTCTAGACCCTTTTTCAACATGTTTAATCTTTCATTAATGAGTGGGACATTCCCAGCCGTTTAGAAGATAAGCTTTATCACTCCTATATTGAAATCTGGGGATCACTCTCAGGTTAGCAATTATCGACCCATCAGTGTGCTTAGTTGTATTCCAAGTGTTCGAGAGCCTTGCATGTGATAATATGGCAGCTTGTTTGCAGGGTTGTTTTATCGACCAACAATTTGGATATCTTTCTCACCGCTCCACTGAACTGATTATTTTAACATTTACGGATTTTCTTTTGAGATCCTTGGAAGAAGGTTATACTGTTCATGCAGTGTATACAGATTTTACAAAGGCCTTTGACCGGGTAAACCATAAGGTCTTAATTAATAAGTTGCAAGGTCTGGGAATTCAGGGCAAGCTTTTGGAATGGTTGTCATCTTACCTTACAGAAAGAATACAACTAGTGCGCATTTTGGGCTTCAAATCCAAGCAGATTAAAGTGCCATCTGGTGTACCCCAGGGTTGACACCTTGGCCCTCTTCTTTTTAATAAATATGTGAATGGTATTACCTCTTGTTTTGTCTCTGCACTTTTTCTAATGTTTGCAGATGATTTAAAATTATACATGTGAGCCACTGGTGTGTAATTAATGGGATGGAACTTAATGTCAGCAAGTGCCATTTGATGGTTTCCAGCCGTAATAGAAACACCCCTGTTCAGACCTATACCATACATGGTTGCCCTTTGGAATATGTACCCCAAATTTAAGATCTGTGCGTTATCCTTGATTCAAACTTATCTGTTATTCTCCATATATCTATAGCAGTCTCAAGATTCCTTCAGATGTTGGGCTTTATCAAGCGCTGTGCTAAAGATTTTCTTAATATCCAGTCCATTAAATTATCTGTTCTTTGGTGAGACCCCATTTTAGATTACTGTTCGTGTGTCTGGTTCCCTCACTATGGTGTCCACATTCAGGCTGTCGAAAAAGTTCAACACCAATTCTTAAGGTTTTTTTTCTTTCAGGGAACACCATAGGGTTGTGGATATCAATTACGCTAGCATTGAAAGTTCACTCAATATGACTGCCCTTCAGATCAGACGTATGCACAAGGATCTCACCTTGTTTTACAATCTGTTGCACTTTCACAGTTTTAGTCCTGAGCTATTGGGAAAAATTAATCGATATAATCCTTACCTATCTAGATCAGCTAGGTTTGCGAAACAGTATTCTGACAGGTTGGACTGTTTTGGAAACCAGAGGGCTTTTAGATCCCAACTTAAGTCATGTAATATTTGATGTAATAACTATGGTCGGGATAAACAATTGCTTTTATTATTGCTTAAAACCATAAAGAAGGGTGTGGTATTTTAATTAACCACTTTTAATGGACAGTATAACATAGGGTGGTGAGAGAAATTGAAACATGTATTCGGTATTGATATAATTTAATAATGCAGGTGTAAATTGCATTTAAATATAATGGAGATAAATAAACAGTGTTTTCTATGTTAAATAGAAAATATATATGTACAATTCTTAGACTAAAACTTACAATCATTCAGTATCGTCATAATCGGGTAAAGGACAAAGTTTGGTTATGGTACGAACAAAGATTCCATTTTGAGTCTTAATCTTAACTACGCTTACTTTATTATCCTTTCCAGGTAAGATCTCAATTATTCGAGCTAAGGGCCATTTTAGGGGAGGGCAACCATCTTCCTTTAACAATACTAGATCATTGACCTTTAGATTGGGAAGAGTTTTCATCCACTTAGGACGATTTTGCAGGTGATTAAAGTACTCAACAGACCAACGTTTCCAAAAGTTCTGCTGAATTTGGGTACATCTTTCCCAAAATTTTAAACGGTTCTCAGGCATTTCTGTCAAATCTCTTTCAGGGAATGCTGTTAAGCTTGTACCTATCAAGAAATGTCCTGGCGTTAAGGATTTAATATCATTAGGATCATTTGAAAGTGAGCAAAGAGGTCTAGAGTTGAGGATTGCCTCTATCTGGGTTAATATGGTGTAAAATTCTTCAAACGTGATGTTGGCATTGCCAACAAGTCTTTTAATGTGATATTTTGCACTTTTTATAGCGCTTTCTCATATTCCACCCCAATGTGGGCTACGTGGAGGAATGAATTGAAATTCTGTTGAGGTTGTTGATAAATACTCTATGATATCATTAGAGTTTTCTTTATTTTTGAGGAATTCATACACTTCCTTGAGCTGATTTTTTGCTCCTAAGAAGTTAGTAGCATTATCGCTAAAGATCTGTGAGGGGTTTCCTCTTCGAGAAATAAATCTTTTAAGAGTCATAATGAATGCCTCTGTTGTTAAACTAGTGACAAGTTCAATGTTCAATGGTAGCCATGCAAACGAAAACAGCTATATAAGCTTTTGTGAGAGGTGCCTTCCTTAATTTGGCGGACTTTATGAGAAAAGGACCACCGTAGTCAATACCAGTTCTAACAAAGGGACGAGAGATTTCTACCCTGCTTTTTGGTAGATCAGACATTATTTGCTGAGCAGGCTGTGCTCTGAATCTAAAGTAAGTGATACATTTTCGTATAATGTTCTTCGTTTCACGAAGTCCATTCAGAGGCCATCATTGCAACTACCAAGTTGTGAGAGGGAAGTAAAATGGGATGGTTTTGCTCAAAAGCAATTTCAGCGTTTTCTAATCTTCCTCCTACCCGAATAATTCTATTCTCATCAATTTGAGGTTTGAGACTGAGCAAATTTTTATTACTTATTGGACGTTCGTTTATAAGTTCAAATCGTTCTTTCAGAAAATATTTGGCTTGCAAAACTTGAACAATTAAAGTTAAAGAACTTGTTAATTCTTGAACAGAAAGAGGACCTATATATTTCTCGTTCGGGTGAGATGAATTATGAATAAATCGGAGGATGTATGCAACAGTTCGTTGAAGCGAGAGAAACTTAGAAAACTTAGAGAATAGTTCATTCCAAAAATCATATTTTTTAACACTGGCAATATTCAGGAGCGTCACCTTTCTTTCTTCAGGTAACTTATCCAAATGAATGTCCTTGCCAAAGGCTGAGAAATCAGTTTCAATGTTTTGCAAGAACGGAGGGCCATGCCACCATAAATCACAGTTTAGAATGTCTTGAGGTAACTTACCTCGGGAGGGAAGATCAGCTGGGTTGTCAGCTGACTTCACATGGTGCCAATTAAAATTTAAAGTTAAATCTTGAATTTGAGAAACTCTGTTAGCCACAAAAGTAGTCCATTTGGAAGCATGGGACTTTATCCAACAGAGTGAAATTTGTGAGTCTGTCCACAAATGTACACTTTCAGCAGCGATTCTACTTTCATATATCTTTAGGAGTTTTGACACTAAACGAGACAATAGAACCATTGCACAAAGTTCAAGTCGAGGGAGCGAGACCACTTTCAATGGTGCAACACGAGATTTTGAGGTCATTAAATTAACTGAAAGGCGTCCATCTTTATAGATAGTACGCACATACACACATGCTGCATAAGCCTTTATGCTTGAGTCAGCGAATCCATGAAGTTCAATTTTTTCAATGGCACTGCCTAAAAACAAATATCGAGGAATTTTTAAGCTTGCTAACAAAGGAAGATTTTCTAGAAAAGTGCTCCATTCATTAATTATAGTTTGATCAGTTATGACAGTGTCCCAGTCTAATTTCAACATCCAAAGTTTCTGCATAATGAGTTTTCCTATAACTATTACTGCAGTAAGTAAGTCGAGAGGATCATAGCATTGGGCTATGGTAGAAAGAATTTTCCTTTTTGTCAAAGGACCATCAAGGGAGCTGTTGGGAATTGAGATACATAAATTATCTTGAAGTGGGTTCCACTTCAGACCTAATACTTTATTGGGGTTATCATCAAAATCAATATTGTATTCCACACTTTTGTATTGAGAAATGTGCTCTAATAGTTGTTCTGAATTTTAGCACCATTTATGCAGATTGAACCCATAAGAATTGAGCAATGACTTTAGCTCATTGTACAAATCGTCTAGACCTGTCAAATCTTCCACACCTGTTAAAATGTCATCCACATAACATTGCTTTAGCAGTGCTTGCGATGCGAGAGGAAATTTATTTTCATTTGTGATTGCGATCTCTTTCAACACACGGGTTGCTAGAAATGGGGCACAATTTGTCCCATACGTCACTGTCAACAACTATACACATTGCAATGAGTCTTGAGGATTATCTCTCCAGAGAATATTCAAAAGAAAGGTTTGGGTGGGGTTGATTTTGATCTGCCGATACATTTTTTCAATGTCCGACGTCAGCACATATTTGAAAGAGCGAAATCTGGCACAGAATGTCATAGAGATCAGGTTGAACTTAATAACCTTTAAGCGTGACATCAGTCAGGGATAGTTTAGTAGTAGTTTTACATGAACCATGAAACACTACACGCAATTTTGTTGTAGTGCTGTGCTCTCTTATCACAGCATGGTGAGGTAGAAAATATTTATTTTCAGATTTTTCATTAGTCAATGCAAGAGGAACCAATTTTCCATGGGTCATGTTAAAATATTCATTTATGAATTTTTGATATTCAGCAAAATACATGGGATCCCTCTGAAATCTCTTTTCCAGATTTTCAAACCGTTTCTTAGCAATGGAGAAAGAGTCACCTAGCCTTTTATGCTCAAAAGGTGACTTGAGGGGTAGATCAACTTGAAACGATCCATTTTCTAAAAGTACAGTAGACGATTTAAAAATGCTTTCAGCAAGTTCATCATCAACATGTAACATATTCTTATCAGAAATTTCTTCTAATTTCCAAAATTTTTCAACTAGATCATTGAGGGAGCTTTGTTCAGAGGATTGAACACACAGAGCGACACCATCATACACGTATCTACGTGCAGGGTTATACACACTTATATGAGTTGAACGATCGTTCACACGAGAATTGGAAACAGGGGCGTTTCCTGCAATTACCCATCCTAAATGAGTGTTTTGCAATACAGGGAGGTTCTTACCTAACTTGTATATACCATCTAAAATCAGATCATAGTACAGATCAGCACCGATCAACATATCGATGTGTGATGGGGTAGCATAATAGGGATCACTTAACTCAAAGTGATTGGGGATATTGATTTTATTTTGAACAATGGGGACTTGCGGAAGCCTGCAAGTTATATTGGTGAGTACAGTACAAGTCAACTTAAAACTTCTCTTATTATACACATTAGAATATAGCCTTAAATCAACCATCTTGTTTGACTTCATGCTACCTTGAGAAATGCCACTTATATGAAGTGATTTATTATAGGGAACATAGTTCAACTCTTCTACGAGCTGACTTGTTATGAAAGAGTTCTGGCTGGCAGAATCTAAGAGAATTTTTGCTTGGACGGGACGTCCATTAGCAGCAAAAAGAGTTACACGGGCCGTGGCTAACAAAACATGGGAGTTATTATTTGAAAGTGTAGACAAGTTCAATGAATTTGCACCTTGTGCCTGATTTTCTGCATTCGCATTAAAAGCGGGGGCTCTATTTTGAGGGAATCCTCTATTTTGAAGAGGCAGTGTGCCACGCCCTTGAAAGAGACCTGACTGATTTCTAGTACCAGTATTGAGAGGGTGCCTATTTATAGGCTGACTATTTTGGCTACCTTGAGCTGCTGAGTTTTGATTATTAAAACCATTATCTTGGAAAGGGGGAGCACCTTGGCGATTAGATCCATTTTGAGGTGTGTGTACTTGTGAGTTATGTAAAAAGGTATGATGCTTTTGAGAGCACAAATAACATACTTTAGTTGAGGTACATTGACTTTTCGAGTGACTAGTACCGAGGCAGTTGAGGCAAAGTTTTTTACTTTGAACAAAATTCTGCTTATCAGGCAAGCTTAACTTTCTAAATTTTTCACAGATATATATTTTATGAGAGTTTGAGCTACAGAACCTGCAAAGAGATGTTTTATTCTGTTGCTTTCCTGAATCCTGTGGATTATTAGCATGTAATGAGACTCCTTTTGTAGGATTTTTTTTGAGTACTGTCTACAGAACTTGTCTACAAGTTTTCTAATATAGTACACCTTTTGTGTAAGAAATCAAGAAATTGAGTGAGATTTGGCAACATGTTAATATCTCGCTGTGTCTCGAAGGCTTTACGAGTGCCAAAATCCATTTTTTTCTCAAATAAATAAATTAAGAGAAATTCCCAGAGTTGTTCGTAAGAATAATTAAGATTATCAATTAAATCAAGATTTTTCTTTAGATCAGTTACAAATTGTCTTAAATTAGGACCAGTACATTTGACAACAGAGTCTATTTCTAATAGTGAGATGAAATGAGCATTAATCACTGACAATTTGTTTTCGTACCTTTCTTTCAATAAGTTAATTGCAACTTCAAAGTTATCATTCGTTGCGAGTAAGCTTTCAATGATTTTTAAAGGTTCGTCTCTCAAAAATGACTTTAAGTACATACATTTTTAAATGTCATTCAGTGAACTGTTGTCTGTAATTAATGTATCAAACAATTGAATGAAAGAGTTCCATTCAGAAATTTTACCATTAAAAGGATTGATCTTTATCTCTGGTAATCTTACAGGGGGGGAGAGGGGCTCTGCTAAACCACAAATTGAGAATTTGGAACAACTTGAGTGGGTGGAGTTAACTTATCAATACATTTTTGTATGGGAACTAATAAATCACAGCAAGTTTGTTCCACCTCCTCACGAACTTCAGTGTCAAGCGTTTCATAACCAGATATACATTCAATCGAGTCTTGAATTTGGTTATACTTACTGAAAGCAAGTTCTAATCCATTGTATTTTAAAACAAAATGTTTGATTTCATTTTCTTTGTCTGCATTTGCTTGCATCCACTTATTTATTCGTGTGATTGCACCCTTGACACTGGTTCGTTGAGCCTTTAACTATTCATACGTCATTATGAAATATTATTAAAAACACACAGTACAAAAAAAATATACAAATATCAATAGAAATGCAATATATCAACACAACATAAAAACAGATATAAACAGTGCATATACAACAATATATCAATGAGGAAATAAACACAGTACACAAGTTTTTTATTAACAGTCAATTACAGAGTTTCGTACAACTTACCACGAAAGTCTTTCACTTTTTGAGCAGCCCTGGTAGTGTCTAGAGTCCTGTTGGTTCTAGGAAGTCCATCAATTTACAACAAAATTGTGCGACAAAGAGTTACAGTAAATAACTAATTCAATTTACAGTAAACAATAACTAACTACATCAATATGACAACGAATCAAATCAAATATTTATATCCCTTTATACACGTTTCAATTCAATATTTTTCGAAGGACCTAGAGAATTTAGCTCGAATGAGCTCAATTTTAATTATCCGGCTCGATCGGATCAATTTTATGGTCGGGATAAACAATTGCTTTTATTATTGCTTAAAACCATAAAGAAGGGTGTGGTATTTTAATTAACCACTTTTAATGGACAGTATAACATAGGGTGGTGAGAGAAATTGAAACATGTATTCGGTATTGATATAATTTAATAATGAAGGTGTAAATTGCATTTAAATATAATGGAGATAAATAAACAGTGTTTTCTATGTTAAATAGAAAATGTACAATTCTTAGACTAAAGCTTTCAATCACTCATCATTCGTTCAAGTATAAAACTAAAATTACAAAAGGTTTCTTAAAATTAGAAATGTCTACTGAAGAGTCTTGATTGTTTGATTTAAAAATTAGTTTTTATCTTTCTTATTTTAATACTTCGTTCTCCAACTTAGCAACTTTCACACAGCATACCTTTTCACTTTGACTGCTTTACCTGCCTTGCTTTACAGGAATTCGACCAGGAATGTCAGTCTGCCTTCCGCCATTTTATATTCCAATTTCCAACGGGAACGGGGATGCTATCGTTTCTGACTTTGAAGAATTGCTTTAAAAAACCTCAAAAGGAGGTCTTTGTCCAACCTTGGACAAAGATAACTGAGTTGAACGAAATATTCTCTAATATTTGTGCATTCAAGAGAAATTGGCCCAAAAAGGAATTTGACCTTTGGCCGGAGAACAGCACGTTTTACTGCTATTTAAGCGAACGTCTTAACTGAACTGAAATAGAAATTTCTTTTTATTTCGGGAGGGACCATAACGCGGGAAAACTCGGCGTCGGTTTTTATCTGAGAGGGGGAAAACATCTTCTTTCTTTCTTTGACAGACTGCTGTTTACTGACGGAGACACGAATATACTAAATTGAAAACGCTTGGATTGACCCGAATCGAACTGGTAAAATGACATTTAGCTGTATCGAATGGAATCGACCATCCAGGGTTGAACTAAGGGGCATTAAAGAACTTGACATTTGCTGATTTAAATGTACAAATTGGGTTGTACCCGGGGTGAAATATATCTATTTTAAGTTTAATTATGGCTCATTCATTCTACATACATACAGGGTGTTATCACCAAACTATACAGTGAAAAACGATAGTTTCTATACTTGTTGGGGTGTTTCCCCAATAAACTATTTATTTAGTTCTATTTAATTCTTGCTTTTTTTGTATTTGTTTGCTTTGATTGACTTATTTTGTGATATGGATACATGGGTACTGCTACATGCTATTGTTCTATCATTGTTTCAACAGTTTTATTTTTTTTTCTTAGTTTTTGGGTAATGTTAGGTTTTAAAACTTGTATGTTGTATTTTTACCTTGTATTTTCATTGGGCAATTGCTCGTTGATAGATAAATAAATATGAAATAACTATTTTCTTCAAAATATACGATAGCATAATAAGTAATTACCTAAACTAACCCTAGGCCCCAGCTGCTATTTTGGTTAGTTTAAATTCGGTTTGATCGAGAAAGTTTCGGTTAGTTTGCGTTAGCCTAGCTTGAGTTTGGGTTAGCTCAGGCCCGGATATTTTTGGGTAGTTTGAGATAACAGTTATTCAATTTTCAATCAACTCCAACACGAACTTCACGTTTTCGTACAAAAATCGAGGCAAAATACGACTAAAAAGACTTTAGATTAAGATTAGTAAAAAAATGCATTCTTGACTAATGGATCTAAATACTAAGCTCACTAATGACCGGAAGAGTAAATGTAATCAATAAATACAAGTGCTCTTAAATTTTATCAACCAAGAGTATTTTAAACTAACCCATTCGCCAGGAGTATTATCATCGAATTTCGAATTTTCACTTTCCTATCTCACTTTTTTACGTAATCCAACTTATTTTATCACTCGAAATTCTAGAAAAACACCAATACAAATCAAATCTGCGTCAATATGTTTACCCATTATAATACCAAATAACTACGCAAAATTCTTAACAGTTTTTCCCCCTCAGGAAAAAAAACCGTCATTAACAAACGCCCACTCTTATAAATTAATAGTCATATTTTCATATTACGCGCTATTTTCCTTACCTGCCTCCTATAGAGATCGATCATCTCTTCGGACTTCTATGGAATACGAAATTAATATAGGAATTACAATAAACATGCGGGAATTCAAGGTAAAAATCACTTAGAGATACGATGTTTCATCTGATTCGAATACTTTTGTATGTTGTTAAATGGTTGTTTATCCATTCACGGGTTGCTATTAGGAATTTTAATAGCTACATGAATAATAATTACAAGAAAAACCTGAAAACAAATTTAGCTAAATACGAGACCACGAGACAAAAATAATGTCTATCTATTTTTTTAATATCATCATCATCGTCACCATCATCAACCAGCTTCTAAAGTTTCCCGTCTTGCTGCGTATTGATTTGATACGTTTTAATTCACCATACCTACTTGTTGGGGCGTATTCAATTTCTAAAATCGTAATTTGATTCGATAAATTTTCTGGTGAATCAATCAGCCCCATTTCAAGGCGATTGCTATAACTCAAACTAGCCAAAGGAGCAGGATTGGGCATTTCAGGTCCAAACTGTAAGCTTTCCAAACCGCTAAGCAAATATATAACCATCTTCCAAGCGAAAGTGCCATAAATATATTCTACATATTCTCACAGCCACGCGGCTCTAAAAGCTCTAAAAGCTTTCAAGTGCGTGTCAAAGCTAGTCTGGGAATGTAAGCAAACCCTAAAACAATTAGCAACACGCAACCAGTTAGTTAACTTTAATGTGGGTTTCTGGCCATCGAGCCATAGAGGGCAGCGAAAAGCAGATTGCCTTGCGAAAGAAGGAGCTGGAATACCAAATTATGGTCTAGAGCCCTACTGTGGACTTATGAAAAGCCACATCACCGAAGAACTAAACAAATGGAAAAAATACTAATAGTCGTGCTACTGGAGGAACATTCCAGGACTAAGACAGGCGAAAAGGTTTACCACCATCTTTGCGAAAAAAGCAGAACAGCTCCTAGATATAAACAGAGCAAAATGACAATTTCAATTTTAATACAACATCGAGCCAGTGATGAATTTGCTTCTTACATCGGAAATAAGACTCTCAATATCAATTATGATTTTTGCTACACATTTAGGGCTGAAGAAACGATTCTGTTGTGCGCGCAATGGATTACCATCTATCTTGTCAATTTCAGGAAGAAGCAGACACAAAAATCATATATCTTGTTTCAAAAATTAATGACAATATGGTAAATTTTCAACTTTCTGATGGAATATGGATGGAGGTGGGTGTAGGTAATTCCCTATCAAGAATTTTGCCTTTCACGCCCTTACTGCATGTGATTATAATCCAACATTTTGTCGTAAAGCAAGAAATAAATCATTCTCGTCTAAGCAATAAAAATGTTTATTTAAGCAAATTTTACAAATAAGATAAAATTTCTCGCTTAAGCAATGAAAGTAGCGGAATTCATTATTTCAAATTAGATAAAATTTCTCGTCTAAGCGATAAAATTGGCTATTCTAAGTAATTTTTACAAATAAGATGAAATTTCTTGCTTAAGCAATAAAAGTAGGGGATTCCATTATTTCAAACTAACAATAAAAATAAGATAAAATTTCTCGCTTAAACATTGAAAGTTGCGGTTTTCATTATTTTAAGATAAAAACACAAATAAGATGAAATTTCTCGCTTAAGCAGTAAAAGTGATATTATTTCAAGCTAAAACTAATGAAAGTGACGGCATTCCATTATTTCAAGCTAAAAATACAGATAAGCTGAAAATTCTCTCCTAAATAATAACAGTAACGACATTCCATTATTTCAAGGTAAAATACAAATAAGATGAAATTTCTCGCCTAAATAATAAAAGTAGCGACATTACATTATTTCAAGCTAAAAATATAAATAAGATGAGATTTCTCGCCTAAATAATAAAAGTAACAGCATTCCATTATTTCAAGCTAAAACACAAATATGATAAAATTTCTCGCTTAAGCAATAAAAGAAGCGGTTTTCATTATTTCCAACTAATTTTACAAATGAAATGAAATTTCTCGTCTAAGCGATGGAAGTAGCAGGTTTCATTATTTCAAGCTAAAAGTGCAAATAAGATAAAATTTCTCGCTCAAGAAATGAAAGTAGTGATTTTCATTATTTTAAGCTAAAAATATAGATGAAATTTCTCGCTTAAAGAATAAAAGTGACATTATTTCAAGCTAATTTTACAGATAAGATGAAAAAGTAGTAGATTTGTGACATTATATTAGGCTAAAAATACAGATAAGATAAAATTTCTCGCTTAAAGGATAACAGTCATTATTTTAAGCTAAAAATACAAATATGGTAAACTTTCACGTCTAAACGATAAAAGTTACAATATTTCAAGCTAAAAAAGCAAATAAGAGAAATTTTCTCGCTTAAGTAATGAAAGTAGCGGTTTTCATTATTTTAAGCTAAAAATACAATTAAGATGAAATTTCTCGCCTAAGGAATGAAAGTGGCAATATTATAGGCTAATTT